>WSUB01000125.1:0-116829 GCA_019633425.1 Tulasnella sp. 424 | reverse complement strand
AAAACCACTCGTTGGCCTGGGGACAGTTGTGGTGGGGTGGGGTGGCTTTGCTTACTTACGCCACTCCCACGCCACAGAAAGCCTTGTGGATGCAGCGTGCTTCTTCTTATCCACCTCCATCGACTCATCATCGAACACACTTTGCCAACGTCAACCGCCCATTATTCCAACATCAGCGATAACCAAAGATGAGCAGCGGAGGAAATTCAGGCAGCAGGCCGACGAAACCGTCATCCTCCCGCCAAATCGATCCGGAAATCTCTCAGAATCAACTGCCCCAAAGCAGCTTGTACACCCGGATCGACAATGCAAAAAAAGCCGTGACTGCGATTCTCCAGGTACTCCATCCCTTGTACTGCTGCGCTTTTACCTGGTCTCCAACTAACGACAACCTAGGACAAGTCAAACTGGCCTCAAGACTCAGTCACTGCTGTGACAGAACTTCTGCAAACCATTAACAACGCTCCTGACCTGAGGGACATACCATTTGAATCCATCCCTGGAGGGGCGAGGGACTCGATTAAACAATTCACCTTGTGCGTGCGACTGTCTTCTGCAACCGCTATCTCGACTCTTGGTAACCACGAACACGCCGCAGGGTCATGGAAGACGTCTGTGCACGATTGAAAAAGACGCACAGGAAATATGGATCGAATAGGGAATTCGCAGACGTGATCAAGTACCCTTTCGCATCGCTGAGCAAGGATGGATGTTGCACTGCCTTGCAAGGGTGTCGCAACGATATAGACAAGGCTCTGGCAGCCCTTCAGGTAAGGCAATTGCCTCGACGGTCCGTTGCGGTTTTCTCACTCCAGGATATTGTTCAAAGGGTGAACTAGCGGACGACTCCGTGGCTCGTAAGCACTCTCGATCGATGCAGTGAGCTGATACTAATACTGTTGCGATAGAGTACCCTCTAAAAGGTAAATTGAGCGAGGGCCCAGCTGCGCCGGCTGGCAACCAAAATCAACCAACCGACGCGGATGCTGGGACGAAACCTGTCTCACAACCGCCGGGGAACGAATCCAACCTTAGCGCTGGTACCTCCGGGGAGGCAGTTTCAACACCACAGCCGTCACCAAACGTGACGGAAGCGTCCTTCGGCGACCATACCGAACCGGAACAAACAGCCGGGCGGCGCCGTGAAAGGCTGGAGGTAGCACGGACCACGTTCGAGACGATTGAAGCCATATCGGGAACAATTCCTGTGGCAGGAAGCTACATCGGGGCCGGGGCTAAAGTGGGATTGGCGGTGATTAAAACGGTTCAGGTGGCGAAAATTTGCACATCGTTTGCTACCCTTCCATCTGACAGTGACCCTTCGCCAAGACTATGGATAGCAACACAGAAACGGCCAAAGACCTGCAAGGTCGAGCAACACGACTATCCGACCTTCTGGGACACTTCAAGAAGCGGTCTCCCGGACGTCCCCGAGAGGAATTTCTTCAACAAATTACCAAACTGCAAAGGTCTTTGAATTCACCCAGCCAGGCGAACGCGCCAGAGAATCGCTGACGTTCTTCTCTTCAGCGAACTTCAATCGATGCGAAACAAGATCGACGAGCTGAACTCACGAGGAACCCTCCGGAACGTGTTTACCTCTAGTGGTCAGGCGGACGCATTGAAGGGGTATCAAGAAACGATCCGCGTTGCATTGGAAGAACTTCAGGTCAGTGCCTCGGATTTCACAGAAATCCCACTGTCTGAATTTGGCTTCTATCAGTTGCTCGTTAGCGTCAACACTACCAATCTTCTGGATGAGCTATGTGAGTTACCTGGCTCCCAGAGGCTACCTTGCGCTAATGCCACTGTTTTAGACGATACAGAGATACGAAAGGAACAACGTCGTCTGCTCGGTTGTCTTGGAGATGCGAATTACGGAGCCCGAGGCAGTGCGATTGAAGAGGTCATTTGCCTCCCCGGAACCAGAGTGGAAGTGCTCGAGCGCATCGACAACTGGATTAGGAGCGCGTCGCCATCGGAGCGCGTGTTGTGGATACGCGGGATGGCCGGCCGGGGCAAATCTACCCTCGCATCAACCGTAGCTTACAATTGGAGATATCGGGCGGCATTTGCAATTTTTCATTTTCGACGGGGCCAGAATGCCTTGGATCAGCGTATCGTCTGCTCTCTCGCCAGGCAGCTCGGAAGCAGCGCGATCTCGGAGGTGAAAGAAGCGATTCTACAGAGCGTACGGGAGAACGAAGATATCGGCCAGGAGCGTCTTCAGGAGCAGTTCAAGCTTCTCTTCGTGGCCTCCGCCGAAAGGCTTCAACAGAACACTCATCCGATAGTAATCGTTGTGGATGCGCTCGATGAATGCGAGGATACAAAACACGCGGTGGATTTCGTCAACCTCGTTCACCAGCATGCCTCATCTTTTCCGACCAACTTCAAATTCCTACTCACCACCCGCCCGGAGGCTCAAATTCTTGAGGCCTTGAATCCGCGACAATGGCGAACGGAAGATCTGGACATGCTAACCTCCATCGACCAGGATATCGCAGAACTCCTTCGGTGTCGTTTTTCAGGAATCAGGGAGAAGCGGGGTCTTGGATCTGACTGGCCAACACAAGAAGATATTCGATCGCTTGTGCAGATGTCTCAAGGTCTATTCCAATGGGCACAGACCGCTATGGAGTACATCTCCGGGGGGTTACCGAAGCGGCGTCTGGAGGAGCTCCTGAGATCCCCGTCGCTCGGCTTGGACAACCTCTATACTCAGATCCTTTCCAACGCATACAAGAAGGCGAAGCAGCTACCTGGGAGAGCTGAAATTCTCCTCCGCCTCCTCGGTACGCTAGCGGCGGCGGCGTACCCCGTTTCCCTCGAAATCTTCACCTATCTCTCCGCAGAGCAACTCATGTTCCGCCACATCCACCAACAAGAGATGATTGAGTTTCTCCGCCTGGAGATTCTGTGTGACATCGGATCTCTGGTGTATATTCCCGACTCATCGAACCAGCCCATGCGACTCGTGCACACGTCAGTCCGAGATTTACTCGTCAACGAACAACGATGTGGTGGGGAGCCCTATTTCATCGACCTCGGTCAGAATCACTGCAATCTCACGGGTCAATGTCTGGATCTAATGATCCGCAATCTTCGGGAGAACATATGCAAACTCTCAGACTTGTCCAAGTCGAATGCAGAGGTTCAAGACGTTGTGAGGCGTGCGGTGCCCGAAGGCCTCGAGTATTGCTGCCGGTCATGGTCGACACATCTCATAGCGGGACCCTGGTCAACGGAAACGTTGGACGCTTCGTTCGAATTAGCGCTGTCCGATCTAAAGTCGTTCAGCCAAACAAAGCTCTTGTGCTGGCTCGAGGTCATGAGTCTTGTCGGAGCCACGATGGATGCAATGGCCATGGCAAAACAGGTTCACGTGTGGCTTCAGGTGAGCAACCCATGCTATCACAGACCCAAAATGAACTAATCTCCTGCTCTGTTGCAGGAGAAACCCAACGCGATGTTTGAGTCTGAGCTTATGGTCATTTGGAACGATGCTCATCGGTTCATCGCATCATTTCTCGAGCCAATCTCCTTCGGAGCACTGCACATCTACGCCTCAGCGCTCCCTTTCTGTCCCACAAAGACAAAGGTCTGGGAGTACTATTCCAGCCACATGTTGAACCGCATGTTGCATGGTCCACAAGAGCAGGCATGGCCTCTAAGTCTATGGGAACGCTCCGTCGGGTCAGGCGTGAACGATGTCGTGTTCCTGCAGGACGGAAGGGTTCTTGCATCGGCATGCGACGATCACACGGTTCGATTATGGGACTGCGAGACCGGCGTGCAGCTGGGAGAGCCTCTAATGGGCCATAACAGTCGTGTCCAAGCACTCGCTTTATCGCCTGACGGTAATCTTCTTGCATCGGGATCCGAGGACGGCGCCATCCGCCTGTGGAATGCCGAGTCTGGCGATTCGTTAGGTCAGCGTTTCGAGGGTCATACAGGCCAGATCCTGTCCCTCACCTTCTCTTCCGACGACAAGACCCTTACATCTGCATCCAAGGATGGGACGGTCCGGTTCTGGGACTGCGAAACTGGCCTGTCGCTTGGACCGCCTGTAACCTTTAACGGCGTCTCGCGCCCCGTTGCACTGTCGCCCGATGCCAAAGTCTTAGCATCAGCTGTGGGCAAGGCTGGCACGGAAATCCAGCTGTGGGATGCAAAAGCTGGAACGCCACTGGGTGTGCCCTTGATGGGCCATGACTTTAGCATCGGTTCTTTGGCCTTTTCTCCTGACGGAAAAATCCTAGCATCTGGCGACCATGGGAGCACGATTAGATTATGGGACGTGAAAGCACGTGCACGCACCCATTCTCTACACATAAAATCTGGCTCTTCTACTTTGGCCCTTGCATTCTCACCGGACGGCGATATCCTTGCTTCTGGCGCTACTACCAGAACTACTTGTATTCAGTTTTGGGATGTGAGGACCGGAACCAAGTGCGGTGAATATCAAACCAATCACGCCCTACCCATTAGAACCTTCGCATTCTCACCAAACGGCAGGATCCTCGCATCAGGATCTTTGGATGAGACTGTGGAGCTATGGGATGTCCAGGCCGCTCCAGCCGTGACCGACCTTTCCGGAGATCAGCTCACCAAAGATGGGATTCTTGCCGTCGCTTTCTCGCGAGATGGCAAAGTCATCGCCTCTGGTGGTTATGCCAAAACTGTCGAACTGTGGGATGCCACGACTGGAACACCGTTGAATACGCTTCCAGCACGTCACAGTGATTTTATTACCACCCTCGCCTTTTCTCCAGATGGAATGGTTCTCGCATCTGGGTCATCCGATGAAACAATATGCTTGTGGGATACAAAGACCTGGGCGCTGTTGGGTGCGCCGCTTTCTGGCCATACAAATTGGGTGGAGGTTGTCGCCTTTTCACCAGATGGAAAGATTCTAGCGTCTGGCTCCGGTGATGACACAATCCTATTGTGGGATACGACCTCTAGAGCACCACTGATTGCGCCCCAAACCTGTCACAACCTGATGCCCTATTCCTTGGCATTCTCGCCAGATGGCAGGGTCCTCGCTTCTGGATGGAGTGACGGAATAATCCAACTATTGGATGCCGCAACGGGCGCTCTTACAGGCGCCATGAGATCGGATTCACGGTCCAGCCCAATTTCATTTGAGTTCGTATCAGAAGGGAAGCTCATTGCGAAGTACGAGGACAATGCGGTTGTGCTATATGACACCCTCACGTTCCAAAGGTGTGATCCGGATGCAAGCCTCGAGTATCGAGCCTACAACTCCTTTCAAGAACCATTTAGATCTCTTACTTTTAACGGACCGTGGGTTTCATTCTTCTCACAACGCTTGCTTTGGGTTCCCTCGCAGTACTGGGCTCGCCGGAGGAGCAAAATCTCAATTTGCCAAGGGAGACTAGCATTTATTAGTGAAAATGGCGAGCTTTTCATTCTAGATGTTTCTCGGTCGCTGAGCCTTTGATTTCCGTGTTGTATGTTCGTAATACTGTATGTAGTCCATTTCAATTCATATTGTCGGTGAAGCCCGCGAAGCTCGGCGGGGTCGGACATTCCCCACGACCACCGCCCTCTTCCATGCAAAGATACGGATCTGAAAGCGGTGTATAGGGTGTCTAGTTACTCCGTCTATGCTATTTGGTGGGTACCCTCAAGTACGTCGAATTGGTGCAGCTTTCTGCATCCATTGCTTAGCTTCCGTGCGTGCCTTTCACCTGACTACGATACAGGGACCGGAGAGCTAAACGAGTGGAATAAAGATAGCTGGTAGTATATTCCATTTCAAACAGACAGACTGCCGACGACTCTCGGAAGCCAACAGGTCCGACTGAGGGAGGTTCTTCACAAAACGACCGACCTCAAACTTGGGATATCCTCGCCGAGTCCGGACCTCCCTTTAGACAGCACGTCAAGTGATACTCCAAGCACACAATCGCACGACGTTTTTGCATTGCGGACGACAATGCGGACGACATGGGAATAATTAAGGGTCGGAGCGCAACGATGCAGGCTATGCGCGAAGTGGACTTCGCACCGAGCAGAAGAAGAGTCCGGCAAAGCAAAAAAGACTTGGGATTTCTTGAGCGGCTATCTAGTCTTGATCAACCGTGTTTGATTTCGCTCTCCGCGGTCCTCTCTCCCTCTCGGGCTATAATGGTACAGAGGATTGGGCGCGTCGCATGTGGTTTCGGCGTTGGGCTTGCATCGCCGCCGTCAGAGGATCGCACACCTCAGAGCCCCAGCGGTTAACTTTCCCAGGCTCCCTCCTCCATGTCAAAAGCGATTCATAATGAGCTAGAACCTGAATGAATAGCATTCGGAAAAGTCTGCAGAAAAAAGCACGCTAGAATGCCCCCTCCACCCGAAACGTACGGAGCCGTGCCTCCGGGATCTGCAGAGTTCTTTGCCCTAGAACGTAACCCTGTCGCTTCTTCTGTTCCGGCAAGTGGTACATGTGGTCTAAAGTGCGGGAAGCCAGCTGGCTTTTTCACGAGTTCAAATAAGTCGACGCGCGTGAGCTGCGGAGTTCTTTTTAGTACGACCGGGGAGATAAGAGAGACTAGAAGCGAGGTCTTAAGCTGGGTGTGTGCCGAACCTTGGCTTAATTTAAGCCCCACTAGTACTATTGTCCGGCATTCGGGGTTTCACTGCTAGTGGCTGCGATTCAATAGATCAATATCTATATATATTGGTGCCTACGACCGGTGACTCTGCGGCGTATGAGAGGGCTTGGCCGTCGCTTAGCGATGAATGAGTCTTATTGCGGTGCGGAAGACGGTCTTAAGTAGAATCCAGCTGACGTTCCAATCAACGAACGTTTCAGTCATCGTGGGTGGAGGACATCAGGCGCGCTTTTCCACTTCCGAATCCATCCGGTTTTCATTTTGCCACGTACTTACTATCTTTTACCCCCCTAAAGGCCCGGAAGGTGCATGGACAACCAACCTCTCCGTCAACCCGTGTTTTGAATGTAAATTCGCCGGTCGTAAAGGGAAGGAGGGGGGTAACGCAGCAGCTCCTCCTTTTCTGGGCCACAACATTCTATCTCCAGGGGGGCCGTAGCATATAAAGGAGGAGGGCATGTGTAGACCGGCACGCCGATTTATCGATGCACCAACGGAGAGGAGAGGTCTGCGAAGTGAAGAGGATTGTTGACTTATTAGAGAGAGACACGATAGAACAAGAGTGAGAGCGAGAGTCATTAGCGATGCGGAGTTTTAAAGTTATGAGGGGTAAAAGAAGGGGGTGACGGTGGAGCGGCCAAACGATAGGGCACAAATAACGTCCAATCGAATCCACCCAACTCTCTTTTTCTCCTTCCTGTCGTTCCAAGATGTTTGTCGGAAGTGGGGGGGGAGATAGTTAGTTGGTGGCTAGAGCGATCGCCCATTTCCCAAGAATTTTTTAAAGCGACTCGAGGGGTGTAAATTACCATCAGCACGGGATGCACGGCCTTTTAACCTTTGCCAGGTCACTTGTGCGTGACTGGGCGGGGGGCGTGTGCAGGTGCAGTGTTCGGTTTTAGCGTTGCACCTCAGGGCTCTGCAACCCGCCCCTCTCACCCTTTTCGAGCCCAGCCCCGGAATTTGAAAATCGGCAAATTGAAAGTTTGGGGATAGCTAGGTGACATGCGCCCTAACCCGGTATCTCTTCGGGAAAGGGAAGGGTTTCGGCTTCTGGGTTCGCTTCGGGGAGTTTGTTTGTTCGGGTATTTGTGGCGTCGGTCAGCGTCGGGCTTCCAATTTTTTTTTCGAGGCCTTTCGCTTGCGGAGGTCTAGAACCTTAAATTTGGCCTATCGGGTGACCTCTTACCACGTTTTTCATCTTTGTTCTCACTCCACTCCAATTTTCACTTGTCAGCAGCCTGGCCGTCGTTGATCGCTGAAAAAAGCGAGTGGCACCGTAACGTGTACATGTACGCAATGGGATCGCCTCGGAATAAGTGGGAGGTGAGATGTCCGGATGAAGTGAGATGAGGAGGCGTCGAGAGAGATTAGATACGGAGAACATTCCACAGCATTGGGCGCTTTGAGTGTTGGGGTGCAAAGAAGGGTTTGTTTGGGCACACAGTCTGGACTCGTCACCCCAAAAAGGTCTGGACTCTTTTTCTCCCATGCATCTGGGCCCATCCCCTCATCCGCACCCCCTTCAAAGCACCCACGACTCACCTCACCTCTCCCTCTCTCTCTCGCTCTCTTACTTGCCCCCCCCCCCTCTGTCATCCACAACCCAACCATGTATCGACCAACTCCCGGTCCCTCGACAGCACTATATCAACTACCTCCAACACCACCTTCAACCCCATTGGGAGGAGTATCAGCATCATCCCCACTATTGAGCGCTTACGACGGCATGGACGACGTTTTACCAGCTCTCATCGCTTTCGACTTGGAGTGCGTGTTAACAAAAATAATTTTGGGCCTTACACAAATTCTATCTCAGTCTGGACTTATACTTTCATTATTTTCCGAATAGTTATACGTTGTGGTCTGGAAGGATGGACTCTCATTACTCCGGTGGGGAGCAACTATTGTCGCCTAGCTGCGCGCACAAGGCGTTTTCTAACACGCGCGACGGTCGTCAAACAGGTCCTCTACGGCGGCAGACATCGACGACTCTCAACCAACTCCTCGATGGGTGCGCATCATTCATTAGAGTCTAATGCAATCAAGGCTAGGTTATTGACAGAGATTGTGTTGTTGCAGCAACGACAAGCGCCTATCCCTCTATCCCCAAGTCGCCCAGATCCTGCACAGGCTGCAAGAATCTCAGACTCACATCGCAGCGATCTCCAGAACATCCTCACCAGAGCTGTAAGTCCCCCCCTCCTGCTATCCTCGTACCACTTCTCCTCCACACGCACCCTCGATCCGTCGACCACTGCACGCCCCCCGATCCCCATCCGCACGTCACCAGCCTCTTTCATCGATTCGTTCGGAGTTCCAAACTTGGTATCATTTTTCGCTGACTTGGCGCTTTTTTTCTTTCACCCTCTTCTTTCTCGCTCCACTCGTGGCGTGTACACTTCTCTCTCGGTCTCGGGCGCGCCGCTTATCAAAATCCAACGACGACCAAAAAACGCCACATCCGACATTTCAAAACGAAAACCCTTTCCAAACCTTATTTTCCCTCATCCCTTTTTTCTATCTACCCCGGATACGTATGGAAATCCGTGGCCTTGGGACGCTAAACGACAACAGTGCTCGAGATGCATTAGGTCAGTCTTTGGTCCCTTTTTTCATTTTGGACCTTCCGTTCCGAATTCGCCGGTGGCTGAACGACGCTCTTATCTCTACCCCCCTTCACCGCACCGCTCCCCCTCCTGCTCTGTGCGCGCCGTTTGAAACACGCGATTTCACATGCAGCGCTCTTGCTTGTGGCACCGCCGCCGTCTCGACCGCGGGAGAGACCGCAAAGGGCGATCGATTTCTTCGAGAGTCTCGAAATTTATCCTGGTGCGTGCCCACCACCGATCGTGGAGTGTTTCCTCTAACACGCTTCTCGCTTTGATATTAGACTCGAAATTAGTTCACTTTAGCGAATTACACCAAACGGTTAGTACGAAACCAAATTTTCTATTGTGTTCTCTCATTGGTACCGAACCGCCGGCTCTGACAACAACGCGTTCTTTTTTCTACTTCCTTCCTTGTTTCCGACTGGCCCCCCGCACTTGCACTGCACAACACCCTCGACTATCACGACACCATGACGCGAACGCCCCATGCGTTTTCCCTTCGAAAAAAACTGAAACCCGCGCGCTTTAACCTTATCGAAACACCCCTTTCGCTTTGTTTGGTGAACTTTCCGACGTTTCGGACGACCTTCGACTCGTGCTCCTCTCCCCCTGGCCGTCCCGTCCGGCCGTTCTCACCAACGCCGACCCATCCACTTCCGGAAACAACAACAACAGACCCAAATCCCATACTCATCCATGCTCTTCTTCGCGGGCGACACGTCCGACTACGCGTCCAACCTGGAAGTCCAACAGCTCGGCGTCACTTTTGTGCCCATCGTGGACCACGAAAAGGGGTTATCGGAGCGGAGGTTCGAAGAAGGGATCAAGATCTGGAGGGAGCGGAGGAGAGAGAGAGCGTTGTTGACGTTGACTGTACCTGGAGTTGACGATGGGACCAATGGAGGGAGGAGAGGGATGGGTTCAGGGAGGAGGGCAACGGAGGAGAAGAGGGATGAACGGATGAGTCGGAGGCCTGTACCACCGCATTCGCATCATTCGGATGGAGCGTTGTCGAGGCAGCAGCAGCAACAACAACAGCAACAGCAGTTCCAAGCGCGGCAGCAACAAGCCCAAGCCCAGCAGCAGCAGCGGACCTCCACGACGACGACGACGACGACCGCCGCACACCGCACGCACCCGCGGCCATTACAGCTTCAGCACAAATGGAATTCGGAGTCGAGACAATGGGAGATCGTCAACACGCAGCAGCACTACTCCTCCTTACGCGCTCCAGCCTCGCCGTGCAGCCCTACGTCCGCCGGCAGCGCGACCGCGAAAGAGCGTCCCTGGACCGCTGATCCGCTGAGGCTCTCGCCGTGGAGCGGGGCTGGGGAGGGGCATTGGGTCCGCGCGGAGAGCGAGCCGCCGGTTTCGCTGCACCATTCGCACTCCCATCATCACTCGTCGCACCACGCGCATGATCGACATTCGTCGCCTGCGCATGGGTTTGGACGAGCGAGGGACGTGGTGTGGACTCCGCCGCTGAGCGTCAGTTCGCCTGAGATGGAGGAAGATGACGATGAGGACGAGGACGAGGACGATGATGATGAGGCGAGCGAGGGGAGTCAAGGGAGCGGGTCGACTCCTTCCAATTGGTAAAACTTCCTCTCCCCCCGCCTTCCCATCCCCGCCTACATGCCGCCCCCCCTTCACGAGGGCTACCTAGTGAACGTCTTCCGGCTCCTTCTCCTCTTCTCACTCCAAGCAACCCGAATCGTTTTCCCTTCCCTTCACCATAATCATGATCACGATCGCAAACCTACTTCGCTCCCCGACTCTCTGCCTCCTCCAGTCTCGCAATCCTTCTCCTTTCCGGTCCCCAGCCTCGCAATCTTTCCCCCTCTTCCGGTCCTTTCGGCTCACTGCTCCGATTGTCTGTGGTCTCCCGCTTCCGTTCCGTTGAAAACGTTCCCGTGCAATTCTGCTTTATGTTTGGGCTGGAATTTCCCTTTGGAATGGGTTTTTTGGCTTTCTTCTTTTTCCTTTTTGCGTATTCTTGCTCTTTTTGGTTTTCCTTCGGGAGAGATCTCGAGGAAAGTAGGATGGGATGATGGGATGGGAGGGAAGGTGACGAGGAGTGGTTCCGCGGTGATTTGCGTTCAGGAAGTTCCGGTGCGATGTACCGGTGGACCCTGAATCCCCCGTTTCGGTGAGTTTCCGCTGTCCTTTCCATTCCTTTCTCTCCCCGTCTCTCCTTCGTTCCTCCGGCCAACGTCTCAAGCTATCAGGGGCCTAGGCTTTTCGCGGAGGGAATCTTAAAAGCTTATAGTCGGGTCGTAAAAGTGTTGCTGATCAATCAACGGTCTCTTGCATTCAGGTCTCCTTCACGTCTGACTCGGCTCTCCGCTTCCACGCGCCCCTTTGCTCTCGCCCATTCTCCTTCAACCCTCTCCCTCGCCCTCGAATTATACGTACTCTATGCATCACGCACGCAAAATACGAATTGCAAATGCGAAGAACAGAGCAACGCTATCGCTCAGGGAGCCACGTTGAATCGACAGGCGACTGAGTTGACTCCTCGGCTTGCGCTGCATTGCTCTGAGAGTCCAGATTTCCGCTCTCCTCTCCCTTCTCGTTCACGCCTTCCGGCGCGGATTGCCGGGTCGAACGGAGTTTCTCTCTCAAAGGCCTTGGTTTTCCCTTTGGGGGCCAATACACGCACGCACGCCCCCCTCTAGACTCGAGTTCTCAATACCTTCAAAACATGTTTTCCACTGCCACTTTGTGATCTCCTCCGACACACGCACACCCCATCCCATCCGCTTGGTCGTTATCGTTCCCGCCTGCTCACCAGCGCTGTGGACCTCTCTCCCTCTTCGTTCGAATATTTTCCTCCTCCTCCTTCTTCCTTCCTCCTCCTCGGCACACTGCCCGCCAAGTCTACGTACGGGGTGCGACTTTTTACTTGGTTGGAAGCGCTCGTCACGATCACGCCCCTCCCGCCTCTTTTTGGTTCGTTCCGCGATTCCGCGTTCTACATTACTTTGACTATAGATCCTTCTTACTTCCCGCCATGTTGAAAAGTATCTATTCACTTGGATTTGTTTCCTGGATGGCTTTTATTGACTCTCTTCTACCTTGGGCTCCCTGGGCGCTCATCCCGCCTAGTCATCCCTTTGCTCTCCCTTCACCCCTTCTTTTCCCTGTTCTGCCTCTATGTTCCTCTTAATTATTACCTTGTGTAGCATCTGCCTCTGTGTTTCTTGATTTGTATAATCAACTAGTCAATCCTCTATTTTGCTCTCGAGCTAGCCTTTCTTGTCGGACTCTCGCTACTTACTGTCTGTTGTCTACGTACCTACTTACACCCCCTCATTGCCAAGTAAACTTCCCTCATTAACGTCGCACATTATCGTGTCAACCTTTAGAAGAGTAACGTCGGGAATTCTAGAAGGGCAGCCCTGCAGAGACTACGTAAAACAGACGTCAATGGCCAGCGAAGTCCGGTCCTGAGATGACGGCGGTGCCGGGCTCTGCTTCGAAACGAAGCTACCCCCGGCGTTTAAGAAAAAGGTACATTCAAAAGGTATCCGAGCCGACGGAATGCAGGGAAAAAGATGGTTAGCCGGTTATCCTCCCGTCGGACTTAAGTGGCGGCACTGCGAACTCGGCTCCTTCCCTTGTTTGAAAGGCCTGAAAGTGGGACTACATACACGACGCGCACACAGACGTAGGCCTTTATAACACCTGGGGAAAAGAGATTCTAGACCGCACTAAGAACCTCTTCTATCTCGAGCTTGATAGAAAGAGAATTGTAAGCTTGAGGTGGGGGTCTAGAGCGCGTCGCTGGAGGTGGCAGAAAAGAAGGTGGGGGGAGGTCGCTAGGAACGAGACGGGACGGTCAGGGTGAAGATCGAGCAAATACAGGCGGCATCGAGACCGTTTTGGAGAGGCAAAATCAGCGAATACGTGGCAAATTTATGCTTTGCTCGTGTAAAGTGAGAATGGCCCTCGGAGCGCCAATTCGTTACTTTACGACAGTCTGTTACGGAAGTCCTCGTCGTCGACCTTGTGGAGCACGCTAGGGAAAATCACAGCGTGCCTCTATCAATGCATGTGAATCAAGGACTTGAGATACATCACAGTCGGTATAGGCCTGTCTCGCTCGCGCCCGAGGGAATATACCCATTCATGTCGATCAACTGACAGGAGGACTCCTGCACGTCTAGAGGTGGGTAATCAACGTTCAAAATGTGTGAAAGAGGGTCACATTTAGTCGACTGAGTCAGGTTTTCCGACAAAGAGCCTGAAAAAGGGAGAGAAGACGAAGCCGCTTTCGATAGACAGCCCGCTCGTGTCCGATAGAGCGGCACCACGTCCCTCCCCGCCTAACCTCCCCACACATGGCACTGCATCAAGCCACCTTAATACAGTCAGGGTTCGTCATAGATAAGAAAGAGGCTCGCATCGTTCGGGAAGAAAGCCGGAGAATGGAAGGCTGGCGACGAACCCAAGATCTGAGGGTCCCACCCGTCGTCTTGGATTCGAAAGTTTCCATGAGCTTTAATCTTTAAGGTTATAGCTTAAGCTCTAATCCTTAGGTTGTTGGGGTCTGGGGGCGACAAAGTTTAAGGGTGAGCTGCTGTTGAGGGCCCGGGGCGGGGGCGGGGGAGTTAGGTGGGACGTCACCGATCGTCTCAACAGGAGCACTGCATGATCGATACCTGCGGATCTACATCCGTAACATATTATTCCGCTTTAACATAAAGGGGTCTAGAAAGCTGGAATTCAGCCAAACAGGGAGGCAATCATATGTTCAACATCCAGTCGTGCGATCATGCATTCTGCTGCTCCATCCTCTGAAGACTCATCTTCCTGAGCGTCAAAAAAAAGCCAGCTTTTCTCCAAGTATTAACTAGTCTAAGCGGCCAAATGAGGGTCTCCCAAGCTGTGAACAAAGCAAGAGAAATGAATATAGCTGAGGAACTCCTCCCGCCACGCCCTTTCCATAAGAGAAAAGGCAGTCGATAAATTCATTGTATATCATAGAGTTACTTAAAGGCTCTATCTGACTTTGCATAATGTACGAGAAGCGGGGCAAGTACTTTGACCTCGCGGCTGCCGGCGGCCGTCGTCGTGGCACAGAGTTGATTACCAAGCATACTGTGCCCGTCATATATTACACAGTTAGAAGAAAGACCACAGCATCTTCAAGTGTAACATTGTCAAATAGCGCTGGGTGCGCGAAAAGACGGGTTGACTTCGAAGCGAGAGGTTCGTAAAGAGGTCGGAAGGCGGTCTGGACGTGGAACGGGAGAGTAGGTCTCTTCGTTATAATCACGCCGTCGTCCAGCCCAAGTCCCAATCGCCAAGAATCGGTTGAACCCCCGTTGGCAGGCCATCCATGGGTGCGTCATTCGTCGATTTAGGAACAAGCGTACCTTGCCCATAGCCTCTAACATGGTGGTTCCTTTATTAGATCTAGCGGGTCGTTCCTTTGCTCTGTCACTCGTGGATATACTCGTCGTCAACTTCTCCTTTGCGAAGAAACGCTCCCTCGCGGCTGCCGCTCGCGTTTGCAAAACATGGAAGGAGCCCGCGCTTGATGCACTCTGGAAGAAGCTTTCTTCTCCATTTCCGCTCTTGGAACTACTAGGTCCTTTGGTTTACGAGGATCGGGGATGGGTAGGTTCTACCCGGTTGCACAGAGGACGAGTGTCCCGTTATGTCTGATATTGCTGCACAGATTTATCAGGATGGACTGGAAAATCCGAATTGGGACGTATGGCTCTACTACGCGAAGCGCGTCCGATCGGTGGATATCGCCGACATGGCCAGGAGAAAGGGCAGAAACTCTCTCATCAATCCCGAGGTCGCGATTTACCTACTTACCTCGTTCAACGAATCCGGCGGGAAAAGGCTGATACCCAACATACAAGTGCTTGGCCTCCAATGTTACTTCCCGTCAACCCCATCCCTTGCGCTTCTCTTCGTTGCACCTTCTCTCAAGTCTCTTGACTTCTTCGTCTTGGACTCACCCAGCAAAGTCCTCCGTTCGGTCAGAAAGGTTTTAATGAGCCTCAATGCAATGCGGGACCTTTTCACCCTCAAAGACTTCACGATACATTACGACGAAACACAGGAAAGGAGAACCGAGTTCGAAAGGGTGTTGGTTGATTTCCTTCGCTCTCAGCCCACCGTTTCCAGCTTTGCGTTTGGCGTACTCAGAGATGGCACACCACTTGCCGGGATTCTCGCAGCCATCCCTCGTCTGAGGGTGCTAGCGTTATCGGGTCCATACTCTGCGTCGGAGGAGGAGCTGCGAGCGGAGATCGCGGTCGTAGCAGACAATGCCAGGGATATAGAATACTTCAATTATTTTGGAGTTCGGGAGGACAGCTCGCTCGGCAGTGTTCTTTTCTCAACACCCCCCGCTCTACTGCGGTGTGCAAATCTCAAAGAACTGGTCCTAGGATGTATCGACCCGACTGGCATCAACAGTTCACTTATAGAAGATATGGGGAGGGCTTGGCCGCGCATGGAATCCCTGGAGCTGCTGCCTGATGTGGCGTCGGAACACGTTCGCGGCATTCCACCGGACGCTTTGATACGCTTTGCCGCTGCATTCCCGTCTACCTTGCGGAATCTTGCGATACCTCTCAGTTTCAGCAATACCATTTCCCTCCCGCTTCCTGAGACTTCCCCCAGGTTCGCCGCATTACGGACGCTTGGAGTGGGGTTCTCCGTTATCAGCAAAGAAGATTTCCAACCTTTCATCGAGCTGCTCAACGCGTTGAGCACCCACTATGTCTCCGTAGAGTCTTCGCATGATGTTGACGTAGAACAAGCAGCGTATTGGAAGCAAGTTAACGAGCTCCTCCTATCCGCGAAACTAATGACCGATGGAGGTCACTTGGAGCAAAGTTATACATACGATTCAGGGAAAGAAAAGGAAGCTTATAGGTTGATTTGATTGACCCGGACCTTAGATACTAGATAGTGTGTATCTAAGCCACTGGATCTCTGCCCGTTGTCGCTGGTTTGCTAGACCATCCAGTCCTTCATTCCCATGTCACTAGAGAGAAGTAATGTAGCCTTATAATCTATTGCGCCTCCTTCACGAGTTCTGTATTCAAAAAGATCAGGGTCAAGGGAATGGCGAGGAGAGGCAGATCATCAAAGGGAACGGAGAACTGGGATCCGTCCCTATAATCACATTCTGTTTCCTAGCGTTGAAATCCACCACCAAAGGGCAGAAGACTCGTTACAAAGGCAAGAATGAGTGCGTCCCACGTCTGGCCTGACAGTGTCAATTATCTCTTACCTAACTGTTGCTTTCTCAGATAACCCTCCGGCTTTGGCGCTTCACGATATCCTCGCTTGCGTGTTGGCATTCGTCGAAAAGAGCCAGCTCCCCTCCTCCGCGCGAGTCTGCAAGGCGTGGAACGAGCTAGCACTCAATGAGCTATGGAAGGATCTTCCCTCGCTATTTCCGCTTCTCGATCTCCTTGGGACCTTGGTGTACGAGAATGGTGCCTGGGTGAGTCAAATGTCGATAGCCACATGATTTAGGTTGTTCTCGCTTACGCAAAACCTACGCCCAGACCTTCCAAGAGGGACTTGATGACCCCGCGTGGGATCGATGGATATTCTACGCAACTCGCATCCGTTGTCTGACGATCGATGATACCCAAGTTCGAGGGTCAAGAAATTCGGTTATCCACCCAGAACTTTCAATACATTTACGCTCGTCATATTCTAAATGGGAAGGGATACATTTAACTCCTAAGATCCAAAAACTGTCGCTTTCCTACTCTGATCCGGCAACAGCATCACTCGCCCTCCTTTTTTCCGACCCATCTCTCAAGGCCCTTCATCTCTCGCTCGAGAGTTCTGCTGGGAACCTCTTCTCCGCGACTCGAAAAGTACTTATGACCTTGACGGCCATGCGCGACACCCTCAAGCTTCAAGAAATCGGTTTACATTGCTGGAGGGACGCGGGACACGCGGTGGAATTCGATTCCACATTGATTAATTTCATCGGCTCTCAGCCTTCCATCTCGGCACTCAACCTCGCTCTCGTCATAAATGTTGAAATGCTCGAAAGTATCCTTAAAGCCGTCTCCCTACTCAAAATCCTATTCCTTGGGTTGCTGGGTCATCCGGGGGACGACAGGTTAGACACGACTTCAGCTCTCATCTCAAAGCACCACCGAAATCTGGAACACCTCAAGTACTACAGTGGATTGCCCTATCATTCCACAGTGGATCTTCATCGGGCTGCCGTGCCCCGCTGCTGTTCGAGTGTCGTAACCTGAAAAAGCTCGGCCTGAAGGGAATCGACTTCACGCGTCTAGATCCAGTGACCAGTGAATGTATGGGCAGGGCGTGGAGAGACATAAAAAGGCTGGACCTACTGCCGGTTCAACCGTCGGAATACAAAGATGGCGTTTCAATTGCAGTTCTTCAACAGATCGCTACAACATTCGCCCCGTCGTTGCGCTATATCGCTATACCCATAGCATTCGGACCCGAGCCCGCCATGACACCGCTAACAAGTGGCACCAAGTTCCCCGCCTTGCATGTACTCGAAGTGGGATATTCAATAATTCCGAAGGACAACATCCGTCGATTTGTCGAATTCCTAAGCACGATAACCCCGCTTGGGATAACCGTAAAGCATTCCCATAGAACCGATGGCGAGCAAGGGAAAAACTGGGGGGATGTAAACGATCAGCTTCAAATGGTCCAACGAATCAAGAAACAGACTCGTTCGGAATTGGTCACCGAGCAGACTTAGATACCCTGTATCGAAGCTACCATATCTCTGCCCGTTGCCGCTAGTTTGCTAGACCATCCAGTCCTTCATTTCCTTGTCACCAGAGAGACGTAATGTGGCCTTATAATCCATTGCACCTCATTCATGAGTTCCGTCTTCAACATTCTGGCGTACTTTCGGGGGTTAGAAGAATGGAGAGGCCAGGAACGGAGAACTGGGATCCGTCCCTGTAATCACATTCCGTTTCCCAGTCTGCGTTGAAATCCACCAACAACAGGAGAACGCGCCACAAAGGCAAGAATGAGTGCGTCCAATACTTAGCCTGATAGTATCGACTACCTATCTCTAATTTTTGATCCTTCAGATAGCTCTCCAGCTTTGACGCTGCACGATATCCTCACTTGCGTGTTCACATTCGTCGAAAAGGGCCAGCTCCCCTCCTCCGCGCGAGTCTGCAAGGCGTGGAACGAGCCAGTCCTGGATGAGCTGTGGAAGGAGCTTCCTTCACTATTTCCGCTTCTTGATCTTCTTGGTACCTTGGTTTACGAGGATGGTGGATGGTTGAGTGAGATGTCGCTAGCCACATGATTTGGGTCGTTCCCACTGACGCAAAATATACGCCCAGACCTTCCGAGATGGACTTGATAATCCCGCGTGGGATCGGTGGACATTCTACGCTACTCGTATCCGCCGTCTGACGATCGACGATACGCGAGCTCGAGGCTCAAGAAACTCGGTTTTTCACCCAGAACTCTTAACACATTTGCGCTCGTCATTTCTCAAATCGGGAGGGATATACTTAATTCCCAAGATTCAGAAACTGTCGCTTTCCTACTCTCATCCGACAACTGCATCACTCGCCCTCCTTTTTTCCGATCCATCTCTTCAGATCCTTAATCTCTCGCTCACCAGCAATACGGGAAACATCTTTTCCGCCACTCGAAAAGTCATTATGACATTAACGGCCATGCCCGATACCCTCAAGCTTCGGGAGATTGTTGTTCAATGCTGGAGTGACGTGGGCCACGCCGTGGAATTCGATTCCGCATTGATTAATTTCATCCGCTCTCAGTCTTCCATCTCAGCCCTCAAACTCGCTTTACTCGTAAATGCTGGCATGCTCAGGGCTATCTCTGAAGCCATCTCCCGACTCAGGATCCTATTCCTTGGTTTGCTGGGCCCTCGGCCTGACGACGGAGTAGACGCGGTTTCAGCTCTCATGTCAAAGCTCCACCCAGACTTGGAACATTTCGTCTACTACGGTGGATGGATCCTTCATAATCGTTCTACGGGTGGTCTTCATGGGGTTCCCGTGTTCCGCTCGTTGTGCGAGTGCCGTAACCTGAAAACGCTAACCTTGAGGGGAATCGACCTCACTCGTTTGGATCCAGTTACCATTGAATGCGTGGGCAGGGCCTGGGGAAACATGGAAAGGCTGAACCTACTACCAACGTTCCCGTTGGCTCACAGAGATGGTATTTCAACCACAACTCTTCAGCAAATTGCCAAAACATTTGCCCCATCATTACGCTATCTCGCTATACCCATCGCATTCGAACCCGGGGCCGTCTTGACACCACCCACAAGTACCATCAATTTCCCTGGCTTGCATGTACTCGAAGTGGGGCATTCAATAATCCCAAAGGACAGTGTTCATCAATTTGTCGAATTCTTGAGCGCCCTGACCCCACTGGGAATAACCGTGAAACATTCTCATGGAACCGATGGCGAACAAGGGCAAAACTGGAAAGACGTAGTCGATCTACTTCAAATGATCCAACGAATCAAGAAACGGACGCGTTCGGAATTGCTCATCGAGCAGCAAGCCGGTTGACGCAATGGTAGCCTAGAGCGGAGAATATGTTTCAAGTTCATAACTTCCCTTCCTGTTCATCGCTATATTGAATCCTTGACTGTGAATCTGATCTCTTTGAATAAGAAGATGAATCTAATTTGTCATCTGGGTTCACGCAAACCCTCAAACGATCATTGAACTGCAATACAACTGTTTTACAAGGGAGGGAGAGAACCCCAAAGTTTTTGGGGAGTCCCGGGAACGATACGCCCCATTCTGCATATAGTGTACAGGATAATCGTCTTAGTATTGCTTCCTATTAATACCCTATTACGATACGCGTATGCGAAAGACGGGCACTTTGCTTTGCTCGCAGAAGATTTTGAACCGTGGGGACGGTATTTCATCTCATTGTCGCCGGTGTCTTGACTAGACTCGAAATAGCTTCGGTCGATTTAAATATTTCTCAAGCTATCCCGTCCAGAGTATATAGGTTCGTGATCGGCAAAGCGCTGACTTGACTGATTGAACCGAACCATCAACTCCTCTAGATACCTCACCTCATCCATGCATGCTTTATTGATCCTAGACATTCTTCCCGGTGTTTTCTCATTCCTCCAACGGGGCGATCTACCCGCTGCCGCTCGAGTTTGCAAGATCTGGACGGAGCCAGCACTTAATCTCATCTGGAGGCGGCTTCTTTCTCCATTCCTGCTATTCGACCTGTGAGGACTCATGGGTGAGTGAGTCCTACGGCTCGCAGACCAAAAGGGGATGCGTGGGACCACCCAACATGGTCACCTCTCACCACCATCCCCTCTCTGCCCTCTCCGCGATAGCAATGTCTTTTCACCCACCCCCATCCCATTCTTCTCCTCCTTACTGTCTTGGGGGTGCCTTTGGTCTTTGTACCCCCCCCCCCAGGGCAGCAGTTGGTCATCATCCTGGTGGTGACTGGCTTGCCCAAACTGGAGTCAAATGGAGGTGTCGGGTGAAGACGACATTAGGATGTCCGTATGTCACCAGATCTACCACCCATGTATATATATAGCAGACCCAGCAGGAGGGAGTGAGCTGCTGAGCTTGCTTGTATATGGGCGGTATGGATGGGTGAGTTGAGGCCTCTCACCTGAATGGGCAACTATTCTTACTCAATTTACGTGTTTCATTCAGACTTTCCAAGACAGATTGGAGAATCCTGACTGGAATAGATGGCTTTACTACACAAAGCGCGTCCGGTGGCTGACGATCAAGGACCGCACAATGAGAGGAGAACAAGATTCTCGAGTCAGTCAAGAGCTTATGGATAACCTCCGCTCCTCCTTTACCGAATGGGGAAGGACTACGCTCATCCCCAGCATCGAATGTCTTATCATCACTTGCTCCTTCCCTCCAACACCCTCATTCATCCGCCTCTTTGTCGCCCCTTCACTTAGGTACCTAGGTTTCGACTTGGAGAAATCCGTCGACCCCGCCATCGACTCTGCTTGAGAGGCCTTCACCGATCTAAGCGCCATGAAGGACTCCCCCAGCCTTGAGCATCTCCATGTTTCTCGCGATCGAAACCTGCCAAGGAGGAAGACTTTGACAAAGCATTGTGCACTTTCATTTCCTTACAACCCAGCATTTCACACAGTGGGATTCGATATGTCTTATCCCAAGCACACTTCCAGAAATCCTCGAGAAAATCCCCAACGCGGTGCTCGTAAACCTTTGGGGCATCTCGCCTTCCACTGAAGCGGGGTTTCATGAAGTCGTCACGTCTATTTCAAAGCACATTCCCCTCTTGGAGAAATTTTATTATGCTGGACATTCAATTGATCGGTGGCAATGGGGCCTGCTCCAGGATTCTCAACGCCACGTGGGTTGATGGCACTCCAAAACCTGAAGCATCTCAGCATCAGCTGCGTTAACATCGACACAATCGATTATCCTCTCATAATCGAAATGGGTTGGGCATGGCCACGCATGACATGCCTCTCATTGCAACAACGGAACTTTCGCAGTTCCACTCGTGGGTTTCCGCCAACTCATCTCGAGTATTTCGCCACCGCATCCCCCCACCTCATCAATCTGGATATCCCCATTTGCTTTAACAATATCACACCCCTAGTACCTCCGGCACCCACCGCTTACTTCTGGAGGCTCTACCTTCTCAACGTCGAATTTTCCAGGATTTACAAGCAACACGTCCCTCTCTTTGCGGGGTTCGTCGCCGCACTAACGCCCCCGACCGTTTCGCTATTTTCATCACATAAAGCCGATCCCGAGCAGGTTTCCAACTGGAAAGAAGTCCGCCTCTTGATCGAAAATGAGCATCAGATTCGGGCAAGAATACGCGGCGATCCGCCGCCAGTTCGGGTGCGACTTCGGAGAGTGGAAGCACTGGATTCAGAGCCTGTCACCCTCGAAATCATTGTCGGCGCTTTAAGCCTTACTCACTTGTAACGTTTGCTTCCTAAATATCAGGAGTTCCTGTGGTGTATGGTTTGGTTGTTGGAATTTAGTTGCCGTGCCATCGGATTCGTTTTTTCGCATGACCCTAGGTAATTGAATTTGATGTGTACAGCCCTCGTCGTGGAGAGCCATGAATCCCTCGATTGATGTAACTGCAGTTCTTTAACAATTCGCCGTAACATTTGACCCATCATTACGCTATCTTGCTGGACCCGTTGCGTTCAAACCCGGGCCCGCATTGAGACCACCTGCAAGTGCCATCAAGTTGCCTGCTTTGCTTGTACTCGAAGTGCGGCATCCAGCAACCCCGAAGCACGACGTCCATCAACTTGTCGGGTTCCTAAGCGCCGTAACCCCCTTCGGAGTAACCGTAAAGCATTCCCATAGAACCGATGGCGAGCAAGGGCAAAACTGGAAGGACGTAAACGATCTACTTCAGATGGTTCAACAAATCGGGAAACAGACTCATTCGGAATTGCTCTTGGAACAGCAAGCCGGTTCACGTTTAGAGCGGAGAGGTGTTCCAAGTTCATGACACCCCCTTTTTGTATTCCTCGATAGATGAACTACTCGACCTTGGATCCAGCCTCCCTGAATAAACGGAGTGGTCTGGTTCGTCAGAGTTCGCAAGCCCACCAGCAATCATTGAACTGCAGACAAATTAATCGTTGATAACGGAGGGACGGAACCCAAGGGTTCTCAAGGAGGCCCCGAAACAATGACTCCCGTTCTGCGTATGGTGTACAATATCATCTTTAGGATCGCTTTTCATAAATACCCACTAGAGACAGTTCCGAACCGTGGGAAAAGAAAATCCAAGGCGGTCTACGATTTCAGAATTAGCTGTAAAAGTCTGCACAGATTTTAGAGACTAAGAAATGTTCAAACACGATGAAATTCGAGGAGGCTTAGCAAGCGGAGTGACCGCATCCCTCCATTTCAGTCCTATCATACTTTCTACCAGGACTTGTCTAGGCTCTGTCACGTATCTTATTTTATCATCGAGTGTAATGAATGTTATTATAACGAAAGGCCGGGCAGTCATGCCGCAAGTGTATAGCCTACACAACCCGCGCCGCGTGGGGGCAGGGAGGTCTTTCCATGGATTTCTTCTATTCTCACAGTCATTTTGCACCACTTCCACCGTCAACCTCACCACCTCTACACTTCAATGCGAGTCTGTCAAGACTGAAAGGATATTGCACTCGATGAGTTGTGGAGGCATCTTCAATCTCCATTTCCAATCCTAGAACTCTTGTGTGGACCCATGATTTATGGCGCATCTGGTTGGGTAGGTTGACGGTCCATTTCAGACTGGTTATACCACATTGAAACCACTAACTAATCATGTCTGTGCAGGGATTTAATGGAGACCTTCAGGATGTTAATTGGGATTATGTGATGAAGCACGCTAATCGCAGGACATCATGCTCAAAAGACCCGTTCGCTTTCTTTGCAGGCTTAAAGTAATGTATATGAACGTCATTTAGTATAATAAATATAGGCCCCTCCACCCCTGTCCATTACCGGTCGTTTACGGGTCGTCGACCCCGTCTTTTACCGGTTGCCCAAGCAACGCTGTTGTGCACCTGACTAAGACCAGTCGGACACCTCTCAGGAGGTGTCTGGCGCTACTACACCCTCGCTTCCGCCTGCTGAGCCCAGGGCCTGGACGTGGTCTGACCATTAAGTCTTCCGATCTCCTTCTCGCCGCGCTCAGCCCACCACTCATCCACAGCCTTGTCGGCATCGTATCCCATCAACTCGACAGTCTTCCTCTTATCCGCCCACTGGTTGGGGTTGTTAACACCTTCCTCTCCATGCATGGCCTGACGCATTTCCTGGTCGCGCTTGACCTGCTCGGGACCGTCCTCCAACTGGAAGATGTACTGGTTGAGTCGTGAAGATGCTTGAACCTTGGCGGTGCGTGGGAGGCGGAGGGTCTCGTACGCGTAGAGGAGGGGCATGATTTGGGATGGGTGGGAGAGCCGGGAGAAGAGGTTGCCGAGGACTGCACCATCTTCGACCTGTGCGTGAGAGAGAAAGAGAGAGGTAATGCGTAAGTGCGGGACAAGAGGAAAAGGTGGAAAAGATGTTGATACGTACAGCCATAGCAGCACCCTGAGCACGATAAGGCAACATCGGGTGGCAAGCGTCTCCCAACAACACCACCCTGCCACTTGGGTGAACCCAGGTTTCAAGGGGCTTGCGGTCCATGAGCTTCCATTTCAAAGTAGAAGGAACGAAGGAGAGGATCTTCTGCAGCCTAAGAAAGACAAGGGGTAAAAGGTTCAGCCGACGGGTCGTCGTCAACGGCAGAAGGAAAGAGTCGCACTTGGGATCCCAGCCTTCAAAGTCCGAGCGCATCCTGTCGGCGCTTCCTTCAGCTTGCCAAGACTCAACGGAGCCGTCATCAGGGTGAAGCAAGACCATGTTGAATTCTCTCTTGGCGCGCTGTTAAAGACACGAGCAATCCGGCATTCCAGCGGAATTTTGGCACCCAATGGTCAGAAACCACTCTTCGATGACAAAAAGGAGGGCTGTGAATGACGGCGACTCACGACGCAGTAAGTTATGACGTGCCTTCCAGGACCCAGCCATCCAACCATCCTCGGGTTTTTCACGAGTTCAACGAGTTCGGGGTGTGCGAGGAGCGCGCCCGAGGAAATAATGGCACTAGTGTACGCAAAGCAAACAGGGGTTCAGTATGAGCCCATGTCCATCCACTCGAACTCCTCTTTCTCAAGGGGTGAAGGAAACGCGACGTACCGGTACGCAGCATCTCCAGTGGGAACTGGATTATCCGCTCGTCCAACAACGGCCTGGCGAATCGTGGACTTGACGCCGTCGGCACCAATAATCAAATCGCATTTGACGACTTCACCAGAAGCGAGTGTGCACGCGGGTGAATCGGGGTCGATGGACGAGACGCGTGCTTTGAGGCGGAGGGTGACTTGGTCCTTGAGTGCGATGGTCAGGTCGTACAGAAGGCGGTGAAAGTCGGCTCGCTTTTGGGATAAGCCACGACGGAAGCCATGTAAAGAGAATGGGTTATGTTAGCTCTGAGAGAATGAAGATGGGATAGGAGAACGCACGTGAATGTGGTAGTAAGGAGCGCCGTACTCGTCAGCCAACTTCTGACCCCACGCAGCGTATCCAAGTTTTTCTCCACTTTGCCCTGAAAACATCCAGACGCCGCTATGTAAGTGGTTTCCAGCCCATCACCCAATCTACGAGAACTTAAAAAGACCCTCCACTCACATCTCCTGAACTCGATCCCTTCAGGTACGACGGCGATCTTCTCCAACGCCTCGCCAAGCCCCCATCGGATCAACAGTCGTGACAGATTAGGGCTAACTTGGATACCAGTGCCGACTTCACCAATGGCTGGGGCATCTTCCAAGATAGTGATTCGGTGTCCGGCTTTGGCGAGTGCGTGGGCAGCAGCGAGGCCACCGATTCCGCATCCGACGACGGCGATGTGCAGAGAGTGGGAGGCTTTTCGGCCACCGTACAGCGTTGTTGTCTGTAAAGACAAAATTAATATGAGTGCATTGCCCAACATTTGGTGAAAAAGACGTACTTGAGAGACGTTTTCGGCACGAGCGGCGTCGTCCGCTGCGACGAAGGGTTTGAGGGGTGCGTTGCTTGCCATTGGTTGTTCTGTAGTAGATGATTGAGACTTGGTGCGGACCGGAAGAGGGAAGCGAGTGCGAAGACGACGATTGAAGGTGATGATGATGTTCGCCTTTCGGAGCTTGGTATTTGAAGAGCGAGCTGCTGGGAACTTTACCACGAAGTTCAAGGTTTTGTGGGGAGTTGGGTAGTATGAAATAGGAGACCGAAGGGCGGGAAACCCTTCGGTCGATTGCCTTAATTAGGGGTATCCCAGTAAGGGAAGTCCTTTCTTCGTCTAACCATGAATGCAAGGGCGCTCTATAAAAGCGACCCTGATTCGAATGTAATAGAAATAATACAGCTCTTCTCAAGTTTCTTGTCAATCGCGTGTTTTTTTTCCTGAGGACACCTGTACCTCTGTCTGACCCGCTCACTTCCCGGCGCCTAACGAGGCTTTGTCCCGCATCACGCTTCTCGTCCGAGCCTATCACGTCACGCTCTAGCTTGGGTCTTCTCCGGAGCGTCGGACTTACCATAATGGTTAGGCGCCCATCGGGCGCCCCAAGCGCTCACGTCGAGCCTAATTCGGGGCTCGGTCACGCGCCCCAGGCCCTAGTGAGCCTACGCAAGTTTTGGTCACGCTCCGACCCCCGCGAGCCTACGAGTGAAATAGTACAGTAAGTACTGTTGATTTAATCGTCGCTGCGATAACGTTGCGCTTTTATGTAATCTGAGGAAAGAGCGCTAATGTTAGGATCATGAATCAGATTCGATTCGGCCCACTGGAGTCACAAATTCCCTTCATCTTAGGTTTGGTGGGAGAGTTCTTAGTGAGAAAATCTTGGAATGCTCACACCGCAGCCCGGCTTCGACTCCAAGGGTATAATATGCTGTACACTTTGTCCCTCAAGATACATTGGTATGTAACGGTTCCATTGGACCTGGAGTCATTAGGAGGAGCGGAAAGGCGGTGGTTAAGTCCAGTTCAGGAAAGATCGCAAACGATCACGTGCGCCCCTACTCAGTCAGTCCTTCCATGCACTCCAACACTCCCAACGGACCAGAGAAGGACCGAGTCCGATGATTGCGGCATTATCTCAGCATCCTAGGAGCTCCTTCCGTGCAACTTCGGGAAACCCTCAAGGTGGTGGTGGTAATCAAAATTTATTACGCGCGAGCAGACTGCTGTGAGACGTCAAGGTGCGCGGGAAACAGTACTCCAGATACCCCAGTGTCTACCAGAAGAAGTGGGAAGAATGAGAACATCGGTTAGTTCCAATCAAGAGTGAAGACTGCATCTCCGCATCGAAGTGGGGTCCGTCCAGGTTCACAGTCGGGAGAAAGAAAACAGATAGAAAGTGCCGCGAAGGGAAATTATTCGGGTGGTGGTGTGGTAGCAATAGTGGAAAGTGAACACCCCAAGGTCCAAGCGCGGCTTTCTCGGCTGTCTCGGAGCGGCTTTGTCAAGCTCCGAACCCCTGAGGACGGTATAAGAACCCAGATTTCCCCCGCCATCGGGATAGTCCCCGCCGCTCTCTTTTTCATCTCTTTCACCTTATTCGCAAGCCCATCATCACCATGTCTGAAGCGTCTACCTCCCAAAACTCACGCAAGGTTACCAAGAAGATCGAGGCTGTCGAAACGCCCGAAGGCGCTGGGGCCACTGTCCGAAGGTATGTATTTTTGGTCTCCTTCGCCATAAATCACCGCTCTAACTGCGTCTTAGGTCAATTGGATCCGGTGGACTCCAGCGCCTTGACCCTTTCCTCATGTTGGACCACTTCAAGTGAGTGTTTCGCCTTGTCGGAAGCACATTCTCACAAATGACTCTTCGTGCTAATTTAACAGCCTTACCCCTGGCTCTGGATTCGTAGGTTTACACTCCTTCGACGATATATGACCTCCAAGTTGACATATTTTCCGTGCAGCCGGACCATCCTCACCGCGGTCAAGCGACTGTAACATACATGCTCGAAGGCAGCGTCCAGCACGAAGATTCTGCAGGACACAAAGGAACTATCGGTGCTGGTGATCTTCAATGGATAATTGCTGGTCGTGGCAGTAAGTCGGATCGTGTCCGTCATCGAGTGTTCCGAAATTGACTTCCACGTCTTTAGTTATCCACGCTGAAATGCCGGTTTTCGGCGCCGGTCTACCCAACCCCGAGGGTCTCCAGCTGTGGATTGACCTTCCTCGTCAACATAAGATGACTGTACGTGTTGCCACCTATCCGGTTTCTTGGACCGTCAAACTGACCTTTTACCCACTCATAGCAACCATCTTACCAAGAGCTGACCCGCGATAAGATTCCGAGCGCCTTCCCAGAAGGTAGGGATGGTCCTTCTGAAATCGTTGTTATCTCCGGCAAGAGCCACGGTGTGGAGTCGCCTGTACGACATCTCGGCGGATGCTGGTACTTGGACGTTAAGCTCAAACGGAAGGACGCCAACATCTTCCAAGAAATCCGTAAGTACCTTGGGGAACCCCCTCTTGACTTGGCACTGACTCAAATTCGATAGCCAAGGGATGGACCGCATGTATTTACAGTGAGTTTAGTGTTCTAATTCTTACGAGGATTGGCTCTGACGACCTTCCTTTTTCAGCACTCTCCGGTTCTATCCAAATTAAAGGAGAGAAGTTCGAGAAATACTATACCCTTCTCTTGTCGTCCGACAACGACAGCACTGGCGTTTCGGTGACAGCTGCTGAAGACAATAGCCGCTTTGTTTTAGTGAGTTTCGCAATGGGAATAGCGACTGTGGATCATTCGGGGTGCTGACCTCACATGGCCGTTTTCCTCGTAGATTGCCGGCGAACCGCTCCGCCAACCCGTAGTTCAAATGGGCCCATTCGTTATGAACAGTCGCGAAGGCATTCAGCAGACGATTATGGACTACCAACTGGGCCGAAATGGATTTGAGAAGAGCCGTACTTGGAAGAGCCAGATCGGAGGCATGTAATCATTGGCCTTTCGCGCGTTGCATTCTCTATCCTTTGTTCTCTAATGCTTAGTGGGGACTTGTGCACTCTTTGATCACTGTAATTCCATACCTGAAATATCTATAACTGTCGGAATGCGAACCTCTGAGCATAACTTCGAATGTGATTGCAGGAAGCGAGACATTGAAAAAGGTTCCATAGACTCGTATAGATTCGGGATGACTGAGAGTATCCTCATTTCTAGCGTGTAGCCCCGTGGGAGGGAAGAACCGTAGACCTCCTGCTGTTTTTGTAAAATAGCACCGAAATGGGGAGTTCTCTGGGTATGGGGGTTTCCAACTCCGGTATCCGCCCGCGATGTGCCGTGAACGTGATCCGCGAGACTTCTTTGGGCGCTTCGAATAGAAGAATCCAGTCGCGCAACGTTCCTCCCGTAAACCAGTCATCTAGCTCACGTGGGACTCTCTCGATACCCTCGTTGCGCGCCTATTTGGCGCCATGGTCGTGGGTGCGCCGAATAGAAGTTGGGGATTTCTGAAGCGACAATTATATATAGATCTGTGCCTTACCCTACACGGCACCTTGCTCACCGACTCGCCTCACGGGCAACGTACGTCCGTCGGGGAAGCAAACTGGCATATCGTCGAGGCCTGCGGCATTCCTTATCCCCGAACTTGTCCTTCTGTTCGCCTTTCTCACCTTAAGATCATCAAACCATCCTTGACGTTTCCTTTTGGGGGACTTGGAGCAATGTCTGACAAGGTTGAATCCAAACTGCGGCTAAGCAAGTCGACAGAATAGCTACATTGAGTACATTTGATACTCCGGGTCGTGACCATAAATTGGACCCGGATCCTCGAGGAAGGAAGTTCTGTTCGTTCGCCCCACTCATCGCTCTTTCGGCCGCCGGCTCCAGCCCCCTCAGCATGCCCTCAACCACCGAGGCTGGGTCGTCGTTCCCTCATCCCGAGGAGTACTTCGACCTGAGCTCCTACGGAACTACGGACACCGATGCTGCTTGGTCTACTGCTTCTCTTGGGCTGTATTCTGATTCCACCACGAGCTGCAGCACGAGGGGAATTGGATCAAACTATGCGGATTGGGCGGCACTTGGCTCTGACCTAGGCTTGGGTAAGCCTCTCAGCAGGGGTGACGGTCGCCTCGGTAGAGTAACTTTTGCATCGCTTGCAAGCAACGCCATCCCCAGTACCTCACTCTTCAGACAAATTTCAACCCCATCACTCTCCATAAAGGACCTTGCAGCTCTCATCGATGAAGCCCAGCCTATCGTTTCGGTCGTTGCCAGCGCCGCCAGCTTCGGCAACTCGGTCTCTCAGGTTCGTGACTAGAGCGTTCTGAAACGAGTCCTGAGGCATCAAATCTTCTGACCTGTACTATCAGTTTGTATCTAGAAAGCCCGCAGAGCCCAATAAGAAGGTCGAGGACAACGACCGCTGGCTCGTCTGCACTGTCAAGAATATGACCGAGTTCCCCATCCTCACTTTGGCAAATTGGATGAGCTCAGGCCGCTACGACAATCCACCGCAAAGGGTCGAGCCCTTCGATACCATGACATTTGTGGGCTGCGAGACGGATGACTCGGTCAAGACTGGCGTCTCGGGCGGCCATTCATTCTGCATCAACCTGGACGGCGGCAACCAGTTCTTCTTCGCCTTCGTAGGTGTCTTGCCCATCCGCACCCAGACGTATCCGAACTGACTTTAATCACGGGGATTCATCAACCCGCGTGTCGGAACCTTCAAGGCCTCCGTCGTGGAGCCTGCGAACGACCAGATCCCGAACCTCAAGAAGGACGATGACGATAACGATAACGAAGGCAAAGAGGCCCAGTTGAAGCTGGCGCAGAAGGCTTACGACAACGTCAACAAGTCCGGTAACATGATCAAATCCCCCATCTACAAGACCAAAGACGCGGACGGGAAGGAGGTCGTGTTCCAGTTCCAGATCTCGGCGAGCGCGGGCCAGGAACCCCTTTACACCATTACGGAAGTGCGGGACTACTTCACCGTGGTTTGTACAGGTAGTCAAGGCTCATGAGTATGTCCAGCAGCATGATCGTAGATCAATAGCTAAATTGTATGACGACGTGCCGAATCAATTATTATCTCCCAAGCCAAAATCAGTGAGCGAGATTCTAACTTTTGTGTAAGCCGTCGTCATCACTGAAGTTTTTGATAGTCATCCCGTCCCGATACCTTACAGCGCATTAAAACCATCTCGCCTTGGAAAAGGGAGTATCGGTTCTCCGACCAATAATGTGTTTGATCGATCCAATTAAAATTAAACCGCAGTGGAAGCACCTCCCGGCGTGAAACGTGGAAGTGGTAAATTGTAAAAATACATAGGGATTAGCTATTAAAGCTGGAGCGCTTAGCGAAGGGGGACCAATGTGCTCAAGTAAAGTCAAGGACTCATACACGTGGAAGGGAAACAGAGCAATGGGTAGATTAGTACTTCTGTACAGTAGCACTCGTCTCTTATAATCAGATCTAAACGGCCACTGAACTCTTGCGTGACTAAATCAAGCAATCTGAAACAAAGATACAGGACTCTAGGTGAGTTGCTTACCTAGTCGCAGCAACTTACACCTGAGGCATCTCAGCATCAGCTGCGTTGACATCAACACAATCGATTATCCTCTCATAATCGAAATGGGTCGGGTGTGGCCATGCATGATGTGCCTTACGGTGCGACAACGGAGCTTTCGGAGTTCCACTCGTGGGTTTCCGCCAACTCATCTCGAATATTTCGCCACCGCATTCCCCTTCCTTCTCTATCGAGCAGTTCCCATTTCCTTTCACAATACCACATCCCTACCACCTCCGGAACCCAACCCTCAGTTCTGGTATCTCTATCTTCTCGACGTCGGATTGTCCAGGATTTCTAAGCACAAGTTCCCATCTTTGCGGAGTTCGTCTCCAACTGGAGAAAAGCCCGCCTTTTGCTCGAAAAGGAGCACCAGATCCTGGCAAGAAAACACGGTTATTCCCTGCCAGTCCGGGTGCCACCTCGGGTACTGGACCCAGAGCAGCCTGTGTCCCTCGATACCGTTCCTAACGCTTCAACCCTTGATCCGCTAACGTTTGCTTCCTAAATATGAGGTGTTCCTTTGTTGTGTGGCTTGATTGTTGGAATTTAGTTGCTGTATCATTCGCTTTTTGCATGGCCCTGGGTGATCGAGTTTGATATGTACAACCTCGTCGTGAGGAGCCATAAATCCCTCGATTGTTGTGGTGGCAGGCGCGTCGCGTCCAATCAATCAAAACGAATCATCCTTCCTTCACAACGCCTCCTCCGATGACCTCCTTTATTGAGGCTGGCTTAGGTGCAAGCTCAGCTACACCGTATTAAAAGTCTGCACAGATTTTAGGGACTAAGAAATATTGAAACAGGATGAAATTCAAGGAGGCTTAGCAAGCGGAATGACCGCATCCCTCCATTTGAGTCCTATCATCCTTTCTACCAGGACTTGTCTGGGCCCCATCACGTACATTAATTTATCATCGAGTGTAATGGGTGCTACTATAATAAAAGGTCAGGTGGGGGTTGCTAGTCATGCCGCAAGCGCGCGGCCTACGCGCGCCTACAGAAAGACCTCCGCACCGCGTGCGGTGGCGAGGTCTTTCCAGGGCTTGTTTCTTTTATCACAGTCATTCGCACCACTTCCACCACCAACCTCACCACATCTACACTTGAATACGATATGGGTAGGTCCCTTGCATTAAATATATTAGCAATCAAAGCGCGAAAGTCTCTGAATACTCTAATCACTCAGCTCCACATGGCCAGCAAGTACTTTTTCTCCCGGAAATCCTCAGCATAATCTTCACCTTTACAGAAAAACCATCCCTGGCATCTTCAGCAAAAGTGTGTCAGGACTGGAAGGATATTGCACTCGACGAGCTATGGAGACATCTTCAATCTCCATTTCCAATTCTAGAACTCTTGTGTGGACCCATGATTTACGGCGCATCTGGTTGGGTAGGTTGACGGTCCTTTTCAAGCTGATAATATCACATTTAAACCACTAACTAATCTTGTCTCTGTAGGGATTTAACGGAGACCTTCAGGACGTTAATTGGGATTATGTGATGAAGCACACTAATCGCGTCCGCTCGCTGGACGCTGGTGATTGCCGCTGGAAAGGCGCGAAGAATCCCATAATAAGTCCTTACGCCATTACCCAGATTCAAGCTGCCATGTCGAAGCGTGGATGGACTCAGTTGTTCTCGAATCTCGAGACTCTCCACATTTTCTATCAGGACGTCTCCACCAGGTCGTCCCTTCCCCTCTTCGTCACTTCTTCACTCAAATGCCTTTATGTTTCTAGCCTCTTCCCGGATCAACCCCTTCGACGTTCCATCCAAGACTCTCTGTTCGATCTAACGGAGAAGGCGGGCACCCTGAGGCTTCGAGAGCTTCACGTCTCCGTTATACAATACTGGGAGTCGACGTCCGAGTTCACGGAGGCAGTGACCAGCCTTGTGGCCTCTCAACCTTCATTACACACCCTCAGACTCAACCTCAAAATAAGGGGCGAGCCTCTTGGAACGGCTCTTGCGAACATCGTTTCGCTCAAGAGCCTCCTCGTCGTCGGCCACTTGGACACGGAGGCCGAGATCCACGCGGTCTTGGAGCTGATACCGATGTGCCCGGACCTTGAGGAAGTGCTAGCCGTAGAAGTGTTCCACGCTTTACACATGAACGTAACACCCACCCATTACGTCCCATTACCGCGTTCGTGGCTCAATTCGCATCGTCTCAAGACGGTGAAGTGCACCGCCATCGACGTGACGACGCTTTCACCGCACGTCATCAACGAGATGGGTCAAGCGTGGCCGCTGCTCGAGAGATTGGAGCTCGTCACCTACGGCGCTTCGAGTGAAAAACGAGGCATCCCACCGTGGTTAGTGCGGTTCTTCGCGGCAGCCTTCCCCGAAACGCTTGTCCGCCTTGGCATCGTTATCAACTTCACCGTCAAGACGGAACCGCACTATCCACCCGTGCCATCTCGGTTCAGTAAGCTAGACGTGCTCGCCGTCGGCCCCTCTCACATCGAGCCGCAAGATATGCGATCGTTTGCAGAGCTAGTATCCACTCTGGTACCTCGTGGCGCGAGGGTCGTCTGCCATGAGAGTACTGAAGGGGACGTTGGGAAACGGTGGAAACAAGTGAACGATATGGTGGGGAAAGAGGGTTTTAATGGAGGCGCAGGAGGAGAATCAGAACTGGATGACACCCGAATCCTTCCAGGAGCATCTTCTAAAAGCACTTAGGCTCTCCTAGGTTCCTGCAGTCATATGTGGGTTGCCTTTCACCGACAAAATTATTTAGTTCCTTCAAAACAATTAGACTACGTAGCGCTACCCTTAGTTGATGTGGACACTTTGGTCTGAGCTTCGTTCTAGATAAGTATTAGACTTTGTTTGATTCCTTAATGTCGCCCCATTGCCGGGATCGACTTCGACCTCATAACCTATATCTTCGAAGGACGAGCCAGATCAATTCCCAATGTAAGAAATGCAAGTCATAGGGCAAGGCGACTTACGACAGCCTAGGAGTACAAGCTCGGGTCATCGATGCTGGGAATCCTTCGGGTTGGCGTCAACATGTGTTCCTCAACAAACCGACCGTCTACCGTAAAAATTCGAATCAGTCCTCGCTTCAAAACATCTCTCCGATCAGAACTCACTTGGAATATCGTTGTTATCGGCTCTAAGTCTCGCCTCAGCCTCCGTCTCGGTCACCCCTGTTGCAACATGCCTCCGAACCAACCTCTCCCTCGCAACGCCGTAATCCACCTCGACGTACCACCTCTCGTCCAGCAAGTCTGCGGCTTCCTTCCACCGATCTAGGCTCAAGTACGCGTATAGCCCCTCGATAATGACAATTCGATGGGTCGGCAGCACCACAATCGCATCGGGAGTTGGGTCCTTGAGTTCATGTGAGAACGACGGCGCCGTTATAACGTCCACCTTCGGGTTATCCGAACCCTCTCCTTCCTCCGCAGTGACCTCCACTACAGGTGCTTCTGATATGGGTCCTCGAAGTTTGGAGACGAATTCGCAGTATGCCGGAGCATCGAAAGTCCATTCCGCTCCTCGCCGCTCGAAAGCTTCCTTTGGGTTCGGCATGTTACTGAGGTGTAAGCGTGTGTAGTGCCATCCGTCTAATGGTACTATTGCACAGACTCCGGGTTGGAGGGCGTTGACATGTTCGAAAAGAAGAGAAGCGAATGTCGTTTTACCACTTGCAGGTGCGCCTATGACCGGTCAAACGAAATCGCAGGGGATGAGGGCATGTAAGCCTTGGAACAAGGACGGAAAAGGTCGAATGGAACAATAACCTGCTAATCCCACAAGGAGTCGTCGTGAGGCATCGAATCTTCATCCAATTGCGAGGGCATGGTAGGAGGGAGTTGGTACACATGGTCGACCAAGTCAAAGAAGGAAGAAAGACCCCTAAGTTAGACCTCCCTTCCATTCCTCTCCTCTAGGCGAAGAAACATCCAACTTGCTTTTCGAGCTTTTTTACGAGATCAGTAGCGAGTTCCTTTGCTATGCTTTCCATTGGTTGAGGGGAGAGAGGTTTAACACAGCTTGAGGATTGCTGGTGCCCTGTGGCGCGGGAAACAAGGAACAAAGGTCTGTTCGGATCCTTCATTTCGTTCGCTTCCGCCGCCACCCTTCCTCCATCCACTAGACTTCTCCGGCTATTGAGGCAAGCGTGCAGAATGAATTGGTTATCCGTCTCCGGGCTTTTTCCGAGCCCGCATGCCGAATAGGCGACCCACATTGCATGCCATTCGGGTATACGTTAATGTGCCCCAATGCGAACCAGGGTTGTCGCATTGCTCCCCGCTCATCACTCGTCAAGGGTTTCTGCACCTGTGAGTATACAAAAAAAAGGATAAGATTTCTCCCGAGTTCTGAACCTATTATTATCCGGATCCCACTCGAGACCAGTGACCTTTCCTGTATCGTGAACAGATTCATGCGGCTGACGCCTCTGACTGCTCACGGTAATGCCGTCTCGTTGAAATGTTTTTGACTGATCTACCCGTTTTGGTTTGATAATTTGACCAGCCATCAAACTTGAATAATAATGGTCGTTAGAAGAGCTCAGCAATGTACGACTCTCCTGTGAGCTTCTCGTTAATTCAGCCCGTAAGATCCTTACTCCAAACAATTTGAAGGTGTATCCCAAGAAAACCCCGACTGAGGTCAAAACTCAAATTAATCTCGCCCTTCCGCACTTCGCCGTTTTTTTATTCTATTCAGCCCATCCAAGACAAGCGTACGCAACTTTCCTTAACCCTCTGCATGAATGAGGGTCGAGGGAGTCTCAGCGAAGTACTTGGCGATTCAAGGGTACAGGAACAAGGGCAACCGGAGAAACCCATCTTCTTTACCGCTGAATGGCCCCGAGAGTGGGTTCCGGCACCTCAATGCCTAGAGAAGCATGAACCATGCAAGGAACTATTGCAAGGATAAGAAAAGTCCGATGGTGCTACGTCGCGCCGGGACAGTTTGCAATTGGATCTTCTGCCGTTGCTTCTGGTTCTGCCTAAAAGATGACCCACGTACGTCTATCTTGGGCCTGCTTCTATTTACGAATCAAACTTTGCAGGCTTCCTCGCGTGTTGCTGATGCTTATCATTCGCCACCCCAGCTGAGATAGTAAAGTCATACCATGTAATGTCTGTTATTGTAAAGCATCCGTAGCGCGTCTCGGTCACTGAATCTTGAAGTTTGTCGGGAGACCGACCTGTGGGGCGCGGGAATGCCTTGGGTTAACATTGATGGGTGTGGGAGTTGGGTTGTGTGTTCTTTGTGCCTGAGAAGGGGAAGGGCGCGCCTTTGAACTTTTCCTGCCGCGGCGCCATGCAGTTGAACACATCCCTTGCCACGCATCAAACCTTCCCAGCCATCACTAGAGCCATGGAATGAGGCTAAACCGATCGGACGAGATCGTCTCTCGTTCCCTCTCCCACCACCCCCATACTTGCCAGAGACAAGTTGCGCATTGATGCTCAATTTGGGTATGATGAACAACTCGCGTTGCCGCGGAGCGGTCATCTGGTCTCAGTGGCACAAGCTCCGCCCGTCTCGCGCCCTCAAGTCCACCTTCTCATCACCTCAACACCAACTTCATCTGCAAGATTACACGACACGTTCTTCGGCGTCTTATCCACTCGATATCTTAGTTCCGAGGACGTCATCACGTTCAGAAGACCCGCACTCCGCGCCTCAAACCAGACCAAGTGACAGAGGATCCGGGCACCCGCTCTTCAAATACCAAGCTCCGAAAAGCGATCATCATCATCACCTTCAACCGTCGTCTTCAAGCACTCGCTTCCACCTTTCGGCACGCACCAAATCCCAATCTTCTACAACAGAACAACCAATGGCAAGCAACGCACCCCTCAAGCCTCTTGTCGCTGCTGACGAGGCCGCTCGTGCCGGAAACGTCTCTCAAGTACGTCTTTTTTTCATTGGACGTTGGGCAAAATACACTCATACTGACTTTGTCTCTGCAGACGACCACGCTTTATGGCGGCCGAAAAGCCTCCCACTCTCTGCACATCGCCGTCGTCGGATGTGGTCTCGGTGGCCTCGCTGCCGCCCACGCACTCGCCAAGGCCGGACACCGAATCACCATCTTGGAAGATGCTCCAGCTATTGGCGAAGTCGGCGCTGGTATCCAAGTTAGCCCCAATCTGTCGCGACTGTTGATCCGCTGGGGGCTTGGCGAGGCGTTGGAGAAGATCGCCGTCATGCCCGAAGGAATCGAGTTCAGGAGATGTGAGTGAAGGGTCTTTTCGTGCTCTCGTAGATTGGATTGTGAACGGAAGATATTGACATTGTGTGGTCTGGATTTCTCAGGGCAAAGTGGAGACAAACTGGGATACGCTGCTTGGGGTCAGAAGTTCGCCGACGACTACGGCGCTCCTTACTACCACATTCACGTGCGTTCTCCTATCCCATATTCATTCTCTCATTACCAACCTAACTCAATTCTTTTTGCATGGCTTCCGCCGTCTCTTTATCCCAACAGCGAGCCGACTTCCACCGCCTTCTGTACGACCTGACCATCGCACTCAAGGACCAAGTCACCCTCCGCCTCAAAGCACACGTCTCGTCCATCGACCCCGACGCACCCGCGTGCACACTCGCTTCCGGTGAAGTCGTCAAATGCGATTTGATCATTGGTGCCGACGGTGTCAAGTCGACCATTCGCCAGGCCGTTGTTGGACGAGCGGACAATCCGGTTCCCACTGGAGATGCTGCGTACCGGTACGTCGCGTTTCTCTCCCCCCTCGGGAAAGAGGAGATTAAGTGGACGGACATGGGCTCATACTGATCCCCTGTTTGCTTTGCGTGCACTAGTGCCATCATTCCCTCGGACGCACTCCTCGCAGACCCTGAACTCGCCGAACTCGTGGAAAACCCGAGGATGGTTGGATGGTTGGGTCCTGGAAAACACATCATGAGTTACTGCATCGTGAGTTGTTCTCATTACCGCCCATTATTTGGTCGACGGCTGGCTCTAACCAACGTTGGATGTGGGGCGTTCGTCACAACAGCGCGCCAAGAGAGAATTCAACATGGTCTTGCTCCACCCTGATGACGGCTCCGTCGAGTCTTGGCAAGCTCAAGGAAGCGCCGACAAGATGCGCTCGGACTTTGAGGGCTGGGATCCCAAGTGCGACTCTTTCCTTCCGCCGTTGACGACGACCCGTCGGCTGAACTTCTTTACCCCTTTGTCTTCTTTAGGCTGCAGAAGATCCTCTCATTCGTTCCTTCTACTTTGAAATGGAAGCTCATGGACCGCAAGCCCCTTGAAACCTGGGTTCACCCAAGTGGCAAGGTGGTGTTGTTGGGAGACGCTTGCCACCCGATGTTGCCTTATCGTGCTCAGGGTGCTGCTATGGCTGTACGTACCAACCCATCTCTTACTTCCGTCAACCTTTTACTCTTGGCCCCGCATTTACTCATTACCTCTCTCTTTCTCTCTCACGCACAGGTCGAAGACGGTGCAGTCCTCGGCAACCTCTTCTCCCGGCTCTCCCACCCATCCCAGATCACACCCCTCCTCTACGCGTACGAGACCCTCCGCCTCCCACGCACCGCCAAGGTCCAAGCATCTTCCCGCCTCAACCAGTACATCTTCCACTTGGAAGACGGTCCCGAGCAGGTCAAGCGCGACCAGGAAATGCGTCAGGCCATGCACGGAGAGGAAGGTGTCAACAACCCCAACCAGTGGGCGGATAAGAGGAAGACCCTCGAGTTGATGGGATACGATGCCGACAAGGCTGTGGATGAGTGGTGGGCTGAGCGCGGCGAGAAGGAGATCGGAAGACTCAGTGGTCAGACCACCTCCAGGGGCTGGGCTCAGCAGGCGGAAGCGAGGTTGTAAATCATTTTAGGGACAATGCGGTTAGCTATTGGAGTTAGGTTTAAAGCAGGATAGGGAGGCGCTGGGCGCTGCTAGTAATGTGCATATGTGTAATGATTGACTTGATTAATTGGAATTCTTGATGTACCCCCACCCCACCCAGGCCGCTTCCCTTTTTCAGACGAGTTTTTCATTCTATAACTTGAGAAAAGAGGATTGTGGTACCGGTATATTAAGCATAAATGTGTTTCTTGGCTTTCTCGAACGTTGTTTGGTAGGGAGCGACCTCTGGTAAGTGTCGATGATTGGTCAGCGGTACATAGGTTAGGGGGAGGCGTGTGCCTCATGAGAACCTGCTTTTTTTCCCTCACCACCCTCGGTCTTCTTGCTACCAAACCCAGCTCGGCTACGCCCTGATACAATTAGTCCGTCGTACAAAGGATTCACAATGTCCGACCACACTACTAGCGAGGAACAAGAACAACCACCCAGGGCGACTACCGAACCCAGAGTTGATAGGATCTCCCCAGTAAGTAGTCAAGCTTTCCCCCTGTTCAGCTATTGATGGAAGGTAGCACATCAGCGGAAAGTACTTGAGTCACTGTCAACACTCTGGATAGATATGACTCGGATCAAACCACTTGAAACTAGTAGCTTAGGGAGAGGAGGGAATGCCGATGTGATACCAGCCGAGCTTGCGCCGGCCGAACCTGCCGAGCCTTCGCGCTCCGCTGATATCCAACACGTTGCCGTCAAAAAGCTGAGACTAGACGGTGACACTGATGATACACGAGTGCTAGCTGTGAGTGTAGACAGACTCTTCGCTCTCACGTTAGTCTTTCGTCATTCCGGTCTTACATGAACGTTCGTTGCATTCAGTTGCTGGCTCACGAGGTGTCTCTACTGAACGAGCTCTCTCACGAGAACATTGTGAAAGTTATCGGCTTTGTCGAAGACGCTAAAGACGGCATTGCGTGGATGATCCTTCCTTGGGAGAAGAACGGGAATCTTCGGGAGTTTATAGCGTCCGCGGACTGGGAGTTCCCAGAGCGTCTCGCCTTGGTGTGTCGTTTCCCCGCCACCTGGTGTATTTCCCCTTCACTTACGACTCTTCAGATACACGATGTGGCCAATGGGGTTGATTATCTTCATAGCCGGGAATCCCCCATCTGCCACGGTGATCTAAAATCAGTCAGTTTATCGGGTGTAGGGATCATTTGATGCCCGAGCTAAACTCGAAGCCAATATAGCTCAACATTCTCGTCACCTCGGAGAATCGAGCTATTCTCACCGACTTTGGCTCAGCCCGCTCTTTAGAACCCACGTCCGGAGGGTCATCACAATCTCGAGCACCAGAAGTCGAGGCGGCTCCACATCCGAATATGGTCTCACCCAGGGTCGAAGTTGCAGCATACGGCACGACCATTACGTTAACGGGTCCTGCTTGGACCCTCAGATGGGCAGCTCCAGAGTTACTGGCTGGAAGCCTTCCCGATTTGGCGAGTGATATCTGGGCCTTTGGCTGGATCTGCTGGGAGGTGCGTTAGAAGGGCGTTCGATGCGAAGGAGTTGGTCCAACCTGTCCTTTGCTCACGGAAATAGGTTATGACAAGCAATTTCCCCTTCGACGGAGAAAATGACGTCTCCGCAATACTCCAGATTGTAGAAGGGAGGCTCCCTTCGGTGCACGGAGATGGTCGACTCGACCAAGTAGTAGCGCTTGCCAACCTTATGATCGACTGCTGGAGCTTAGATCCGAGCAAGCGGCCGACGGCCAAAACGTGTGAGCGACATGTATATTGGATGGTAAGGGATTCGAACACTTTCACATGCTCACTATGTTGGCCTGATACTCATGTTACCCAGGACCGTACTACTCCCTCCAGCCGAAACGGGAACGTTTCTTCGGAGGTTCGCTCAGCTCGGCTGTTGAATTCCCTCGCATATATGCACATCAGGCATAACCGGATGAGCGAAGCCATGGAACACCTCGACCGATCAATGAGCATCGCTCGCTCAACACAGGATGATTCGGCCACCGCCAACGCTCTTCGTGGGTTCGCCGGGGTCTACCGTCTGCAAGGGGAATATTCCAAATCCGAAGAGGCCTACATCACCGCCTGTGACATCTATGCTCGAATCGACGACCAGGTTGGCCGAGGAAATGCATTTACCGGATTGGGTGAACTCTATCGCTCGCGAGGGGAAGCCTCCAAGGCCGAGGAATCCTACACCGCTGCCCGTGACATCTACACTCGAATTGGTCACGATCTCGGGCTCGCAAATACACTCAACGGACTTGGTCAAGTCTACCTCATGCGAGGGGAACTTTCCAAATCGGAGGAGTCTCACGTTGGAGCCCGTGACGTCTACGCTCGTATCGGGAACCAGACCGGCTTTGCCTATGCCACCAAAGCATTGGCAGATATCTATCGCTTTAGAGGGGAATATTTCAAAGCCGAGGAATCCTACATCGCCGCCCGCGACGTCTTCAATCGAATCGGGGACCAGATCGGACTTGCCAACTCAATCACAAGACTCGGTCACCTTACCGCCGAGCAGGACAACTACACAAGGGCTGAACAATTGTACCAGGAAGCTCAAGAAATATATGTTAGGATCGGGGACAAGCACTCATTGGCAAACACTCTGTGGCACACAGGACGGCTGTACCGATCCCAGCGACGCTATGAGGATGCTGAACGCCTTGTTTCCGAAGCCTCGACTCTGTACAAGGAACTCGGTCTGGAGAACGATGTTTTAGATTGCAGCGAATTCCTCGACGCGGTTAGAAAGGAGAACATACAGTACAGATAGCTTTATTCAGTAGCGAAACTTGGCGATCTGTGCTCAGGTAAACGTGAGCTGGTTTTTCCAGTTCCTGTTATTATCTGCCTTTATTTATCGTTATAATTAATGTCGTCGGTTGGCAAGAACTTTGTTCAGACTTTTAACGCCGCATTCCCCTCAGGTCGAGACATATACTCGATACATCTGATCTTGACTAGTAAGATGGCGAAGTATGGGAAGTTTTCCTAATACCCTCTCGAGATGGTTTGGATGTCACCAAGAGTCTGAAATAACCCTGTGCGCGCGGACACCTGTCCTTAGGAATCAAATCGGGAAGGAGCGCTCTTTATCATCACTGGCCACACGTGTGATATATATTGTGGACCAGGATGTGTCCATGAGAACCATCCTGCCGGAACCCCGTGAACTACTGCTCAGAAGGTCGATTCGGCTTATCAGAAAACCGTGCACTGTTTGGTTCCGCGCTGTTTTGATATACCGGCACCGAGACCCGCGGGGCCCACAGAAGCACAGCAATCAGGCGGATGCTTCCGAAAGCGCAAAAGAGCTCGTATACATCGTATCCATGTAGTCGAATACTTCATTGAGACTCCTTGGGCGTTGTCCGGGCCGTTCTAAATGAAGACGCCGCCCGACCTTCGAAGCCTCGTGTTGTCCTCGTGGGTTCCAACTCGACGACTGACTGTCCTCGCGCGAGATCAAACCACACGTTCTCGTCTCTTCACACTACACCCCATCTAAGCCTCTACTTCTACGATTCCTCCATCCTATACTAAAACGGTGATTGTCGAAAATGAGTAGTGGGTCGAACATTGGCCACGCGCCCAAGAATATCTCATCCGGATTGCGTCGTCTGCCTGCAAGTGATTCAACCAAAGCGCAGCTCCCTACCTTTAGCCATAGACTCGAAGCTCTTATAAAAGACTTGGAGTCGATCCTTCAGGTAACGCCAACACTCAGCCTAGCAGTGCCGCGCCTCATATCACCGTACCACAGAGCACAGTGTGGCCGCAGGAATCAACTCTCTCCGCACAGGACCTGCAGAAAACCATCTCTACCTGCCATAACTTACAAGTCCTGCAAACTGATGGGAACGACGTTCCCTCTGACTTTCAGAGTCTCGTTGAACCACTCCTCGTGTGCGTCTTTGGGTCCATGAGTACTTACCATCCTGTGTCTGAAGCGGTAACGCCCTAGGTGCTTGGAAAGCGTTTGCGCGAGACTCAAGAAAACCTCTCAAAAGTATGGAATGAACAGGGAGCTTACAGACATGATCAGGCATCCGTTCGCCTCTCTGAGCAAAGACGACTGTGTTAAAGTCCTAAAGACTTGTCGGACTGACATAGAGAACGCTTTGTCACCGCTCCTTGTAAGTAGACAAACCGCCGTCTCTCCAGTCGATTTTAACTAGGGTATTTACTGGCAGAACCACCTGAAGACCAATACTACCCTGGGTGAGTACAATACCCCAGCTTATCGACGATGCTCGGAAAAGTAATGCGCCTGCAGGTGTGACCCTCGAAGAACGAGCTCCGGATGCTTCTATTCGGTCTGGTGGTACACAACAGTCTCTTGCATCCAGTGTTACCGAGGAGACGTCTCGTTCCACGCAGCCCAACCAAGAGCCCGGCGGAACAACTCCCTCTGCCCCAACGATTGTTTCCTCACAAGACGAGATGCCGGCCTCTACTCCAGTCCAGCCTCCTATTACCCCAAGTGTCCCGGATAGCGGAGATTCTCGACGTAGCGACCTGCTTCATATAGCTAAGAAGACGTTCGACACAGTCGAAACTATATCTGGGACGATACCCGTGGTCGGGAGTTATGTGGGAGCTGCTGCCAAAGTGGGGTCAGCAGTTGTCCAAATGATTCAGGTGCGAACGAATGTACGTTTTCGACTCCTTTTGTCTCTAACCCTAGTGCGAAGACCATGGATAGTAACGAGGAGAGTGCCAAAGACCTTGGTGTCCACACAGCTCGGCTCTCTGAGCTTCTCAGTCACTTCAAGAAACGGTCGATCGAGCACAGAAAGGAAGAGTTCACCTTATGTATTAACGATTTGCAGAGGTTTGTCGATGCTATCTAGGGGATGTAAGGTGGACTTTAACTTTATGTCCAGCGAACTTCTATTGGTAAAAACCCAAGTCGAAAGATTAAATTCCTCGGGAACCCTCCGGAAACTCTTTTTCTCCGACGAGAAGGCCGAGGTTCTGAATGGATGTCAAGAAACGCTCCGAACGGCACTGGAAGAAATGCAGGTGAGTCGTTCTCGTTGTGGGACTTTCGATCACTGATGCAGCCCTTCTAAGCTCCTTGTCAATATCAACGTCATGGATCTAGTTGCCGAACTCTGTGAGTCGTCGCGAGTCCTCCCGAGCTAAACTCGTCGCCTGAATATCTATCCTCCAGATGACAATGAGGCCCGGAAGGAACAACGTCGCCTGCTTGATCGTCTTGGAGATGCCAGCTATGGTGCACGAGGCAGCACGATCGACGACGTTGTCTGCCTTCCTGGGACGAGATCGGCGTTACTCGAGCGCATTGACGAATGGGTAAGGACCCCGTCACCCGATGATCGGGTGTTGTGGATAAAGGGCATGGCTGGACGAGGAAAATCCACGGTCGCGTCAACTGTCGCTCAAAGGTGGAAATATCGGGCAGCATGTGCAATTTTTCATTTCCGCCGTGGTCAAAGCACCCTCAACGAGCGTCTAGTGTGCGCTCTCGCTAGACAGCTCGGAAGTAGCGGGGTTCCAGAGGCGAAAGCGGCGATTTTGGAAATGATTAAGGAGAATGAAGACATCGCCCAGGGACGTCTTCAGGAGCAGTTCGACACCCTCCTGGTTGGCTCGCTTCAAAAGCTTGAGCAAATTAGTACACCAATTCTTCTTATCGTCGACGCCCTGGACGAATGCGAGAACACCAGGTCCACGGAGGACTTTGTCAAGCTTATCCATCGCTATTCGTCATCCCTCCCAGTCAATGTCAAATTCCTTCTTACGAGTCGTCCCGAAGCCCCCTTTCTCCGTGTTCTTGAGCCGAGAAAATGGAGGACCGAAGATTTGGATGCTGTCGAGGGCGTCGATACCGACATGACGATGCTGTTTCGACACCGTCTGTCACAAATCCGGGATGACCATGGTCTCCCCGGAGAGTGGCCTTCCGAAGGCGACGTCGGTGTCCTGGTCCAGATGTCTCAAGGTCTATTCCAATGGGGACGCACTGCAATTACGTACATCAGCGATGGGTCGCCGGTGCATCGCCTGCGTGAATTGATGGAATCCCCGTCAGTATGGGGCGGACTTGACGAATTATATCACCAGATACTTTTCAAGGCGTATGAGAAAGTGAAATTAAATCCGAAGAGGCGAGACTTTCTCGTGCGGGTGATCCAAGTTCTGGTGGTGGCCCCGACCCCAGTCACGCTTGAGGTTCTCTCCTTTTTGCATGCGGATCACGAGATCCTCAGCAATGCAAGCCAAACCGAAACCCTGCAATTTTTACGCGAAGACATCCTCGCGGATCTCAACTCCCTGCTACTCATTCCCCGTCGCTCCACTGAGCCCATCCGCCTTGTGCATACCTCAGTCCGGGATCTTCTGGTTGATCCGGAACGATGCGCTCAAAGGCCCTACTTCGTCAATGTCATCCCTACTCATCACTACCTCGCGGTCGAATGTCTGCGGATTATGGAGAGGGACCTCAGGGAGAACATCTGCAAGCTGTCAGATCTCTCGAAGTCTAACTCTCAAGTGCAGGATACCGTGGACCGGGAAGTTCCCAGAGGCCTACAGTATTGCTGTCGATCATGGTCAACCCACCTCATCACGGGGACGCCGTGGTCTCAGCGAGATCCCGATATCGTGCGAGGTGCGATGGCCAGTCTTAGGGCATTTAGCGAGCGGAAAATACTCTTTTGGCTGGAAGTCATGAGCTTGACAGGGGCAATCGCCGAGGCGACCGTAATGGCTAAAAATGTATGCATGTGGTTGAAGGTGAGCAGGAAAGTATCATGGAGTCAAGGACTATTTTCGAGGCTCACAGTGATACCAACAGCAAAATCCGGGCGAGGAACCGGATGGCTCAGTCACCGAACTGTGGAATGACACGCACCAGTTCATCGCCAGGTTTCGGGAACCAATCTCCTTCGGGGCCCTCCACCTTTACGCCTCGGCGCTGCCGTTCTGTCCAATGAACACAAAGCTCTGGAAATATTACCAAGGTCTTGCAACGGTTCACGTTGTACGCGGGCCGCGGGACTTGATGTGGCCGCCCAGTTTCTCGGCGCAGATAATTTGGGGAACGGCTCGCGCGGTCGGTTTCTCGCCAGACGGCGAACTCCTGGCCTCTGGATCCGAAAGTGGAGAAATTCGACTCTGGTACACGGAAACTGGCGCCCAGCTGTGCGAGCCTCTCTCAAGCCATGCAGATACCCGTGCAGTCGACTCTATCCACTTTTCAGCAGACGGAAAGACAATCGCAGCTGCCACGAGCGATGGGTCGTTCTAGTTGTGGAACCTCGAGAGCAGCACGATTATCGGTAGCCCAGTTGATATTGGTGTCGGGACGTTGGATGGGCCTACCGCATTTTCTCCAGACGGCCAAATTCTAGCATTTGGGTCGTGGGGCGGCAGCCTGAAGCTGTGGGATGTCGCGAAGCGTACGCTTTCTGGAAGTCATCCCACAGGTAGTATCTACCCAGTCACATCCCTTACTTTCTCAACTGACGGCATGGCACTAGCAACTGGTTCCCGGGATGGACCAATTCAGTTGTGGGATCCGAAGACCGGTAAGCTGGTTAGGGAGCCTTTTATCGGGCACACCGGGTCGGTCCCGTCGCTCGCCTTCTCTCCAGATGATCGCATATTAGCATCCGGCTCGAACGACGGGACACTTAGGATATGGGACCCTGTTTCCGGTCGAGCCTTGGGCATCTTCCCGCTGGAGCATGACGGTTGGCGCGCAATAAACGCCATAGCGTTCTCTTCAGATGGTAGCATCCTTGCGTCGGCGTCTGGTATGTCGATACGTCTATGGGATACTAAAGAATGGAAACGAAGAGGAGAACCGTTGATAGGCCATATCCACCCCATTCATTCCTTTGCTTGGTCCCCTCGAAGCTGGATCTTGGTATCCGCATCACGGGACGCAGTACGATCGTGGAATATTGAGGTTGATTCGACCAACGACCACCCCCCTCGGAGTCATCCACACGCAACAGACGTCTCAAAATCGCCACAACTAGACGGAGAGATCCTTGCATCTCAGTCTGCCCACGCCATGGATCCGCATGAAAGTATCCCATTGACTGAGACCGAGCCGGGCGACTGGGGTGGTATTAGCAGTTCTGAAGTGGTGTTGCATTCTCTCCGGATGGAAGGACCATTGCATCTGCCATTCCGCGCGAGAACGAACCCATTAGATTATGGGATTCAAAGACCGGGGCTTCGCTCGGAAAGCCGCTTGTGGGTCATACAGGGACCGTCACATGCATTGCATTTTCTCCGGATGGCAGGAGCTTGGCATCCGGCTCTCGTGATGAGACTGTTCGATCATGGATTGCCGCAACATGCGCACCATCGTGTGAGCCTATGACAGGTCATACCGAGATGATTGGGTCGGTAACTTACTCGCCGGACGGTACTATCCTTGCATCTATCTCTTATGACCAGTCGATTCGCCTGTGGGATGCCAGGTCTGGGATGGCATTGGGCAGTCCTTTGTCGTCACCCTCAAGGGGCGTTGCCATCTCGCCAGATAACAGAACTCTGGTGTCCATATCCCGGCCGAACACGCTACGATCATGGCATGTCGGCACTGGTTCGCCGATTAGTGAGAATTCCATGGGAAACGACTCCGACTGGATCAACTCCATTGCCTTCTCCCCTGAAGGGATGCTCGTGGTAACGTCTGAAAGTGGGACCATTTCTGTATGGGATCCTTTCAAGCTCCAAAAGTGTCCAAACTCAAATGATGTTGAATATCCTGGATATAAGTCATGTCTGGCATCAGCTATGGTGCTTTTAGTTAACTCGTCATGGGTAGAATGTTTTTCTGATCGTTTGTTATGGCTTCCGTCAGAATACCACCACGGTAACTACTCTAGCTCCGTGGCTATCTCTCACGGAACCATTGCTTTTGTATCCCTTAATGGTGTCTTTGGGATTCTCGACGTTTCTCGGGTATTGGATCTATAATATCGTCGATTATATCCTTCTGTCGTAGAGTCTGGTTTGCAAAGTAGTACTATAGTGCGTGACGGATAACTTGTTTCTTTCCCCATAGTGATAAAAATCTAGGATCCGTCTAAGAAGAACTACATTTAGTAGGAGCATCCCTTCTAGGTTGACCGCACAATCGACGAGCGTGTCATAGATACGACATGCCAAAGACTAGGCACCAATCGGGCTCACAAGTCAGGAAACTTGAAGTTATGAACAAAGCGATACAATCAAGCTACTATGCATAGGAGGATTGAGTTCTCTTCGGACCAGTATTAAGAGGCAGATGGCGCAGCTCCTTGTCGCTGTTGCTGAGCCATCTTGACTTGCATCACGTTCAACAGGAAATTCATGTTCTCCTGTTTCTTCTCAATAGTTTCCTGAAGCTTCTCTAAGTTAGATTTCACGAAGTCGGCTTTCTTTTGGTAGTGCTTTCGAGCGTCGTCTCGAGACTGATTTTCCAGAAGCAAACCCGTCAACTATCTACATGCGAGGCGAGTCAATGGCTTCCCGAACCTTCTTTACGTAGTATCCAGTCCCCACATCAATAATGACATTTTCGGGATCCTTCAATTTCCCTGGTACGTATAGTGAGTTCGTCAAGGGGATTAGGATCGTCTTGTCTGCGGAATGCGGATGCGAGGATGAGCGACCGACTACCAGAGAGTTCATACCATTGGCGAACCTTTATTGTTAGGATTGACCTCAGCCACGTTCTCGATACAAGCCTTGAACTTGGCCTGGGCTTTGCTTAGTTGAGCGAACGAACTTGACAGATGGCTCAACTCCTGGGAGAGCCAAGTTTGACGAACGGCTGAGTGGACGCGGTCACTCGGTTCGAGAGAGGAGTAAGCTGCACCTCATCGAGCTGTTTTTTCACTTCGGAAAGTTGAGGCAAGTCGAGGTCAGTTACGCTAACTTGAGTCTGGGACATCGTTGAGGACGAGGTGGGCAAGTCACGGAGACGTTGGAGGAGGTTGTTTGCTCATCAGGTGACGCACGGGCCACGGCATTTTTGTCCTGACTGACTGCACCTGCCCTCATCGACCAGGCAAGGCTAGGCCCAGGATCAAAAAGGACGCACTAGAAAGCTCATCACTCGAGCGAGTCCTAACCACTACTAATGTAGGCGATTTTTACAGTGGCTTTCTGGCTACCCTTTTATGGTTAACTGACTTCCAACCCAGCCTTCACCCTAAACCACCTCGCTCGTCTTGTGCCGCTCACCTCTCGCCAATCGCGATTCCAATCTTCACCTTCATCCCTCTGGCTTCAATAACTCTCTGCCGGAGGACGAGATAACCACGGCCACCCCAACTCAATTATGGCACCTTTTCCCAGTACAAAACCCGAGACGGTCCTCAAGCAAGCCGATGGCCTCGTTGCCGTTGGCCAACATGAAGCCGCTCTCCAATCCCTCACGGAAATGTTCGCTGCAAAGAAGTTCAGGAACACACCATTATCATCTCTGGAACCCATCATGATGCGCTTCATCCAGCTCTGTGTCGACTTGCGGCAAGGGCGGACCGCCAAGGAAGGCTTGATGCAGTACAAGAATATCGCGCAGAATTCCTCCGTAGCCAGCATCGAGAACGTCATCAAGAAGTTCATCGCGCTCTGCGACGCGAAGGTCCAGGAAGCTCAGGAGCAGGCGAGCAAGGTCGTTGGATTGGGAGATGTGGATGACTTGGAAGCCAGCGAGACTCCGGAAAGCATCCTACTCGGAGCCGTTAGCGGGGACCAGAGCAAAGACAGGACCGATCGAGCATTGGTTACACCGTGGCTCAAGTTTCTTTGGGAGGCGTATCGGACAGCGTTGGAGACGCTTAAGAATAATAACCGCCTTGAGGCTATTTACCAGGTGAGACAATTCTGCTCAGTCGTCATTCAAACCTTATTTCTCACTAGTCCCTACCCCTGCTGGCGACCGTCCCCAGCAAATCGTCCACCAAGCATTCAAGTTCTGTATCAAACACAACCGCAAAGTCGAATTCCGACGTCTATGCGAAACCCTCCGCTTGCACTTGGCCAACGTCGCCAAATATGCTCATCAAACTCACTCCATCAACCTCTCCGACCCCGACACACTTCAGTCGCACTTGGACGCCCGTTTCGCGCAGCTCAACACCTCTGTCGAACTCGAATTATGGCAAGAAGCCTTCCGCTCCGTCGAAGACGTCCACAACCTCCTCACGCTCGCCAAAAAAGCACCTCGACCCCAAATGATGGCCAACTACTACGAGAAACTCGCTCGGATATTCTTGATGAGCGGGAGCGCCTTGTTCCACGCCGCCGCTTGGAGTCGATACAACGCTGTTGTAAAGGCCGCTGGAGGAAAGACCGACGAGGAGATGAGCAAGCTGGCTGGGTTGGTGTTGGTCAGCGCGCTGGCTGTTCCGCTTGGAGTTGAAGGGAGCGCAACAGTGGACGGCAGTGGTGCTGGTGCCGAAGAGACGAAGGGAAGAAACGCGAGGTTGACCGCATTGATCGGGCTCAGTAAGATGCCGACGAGGACGGGTCTCCTCAAAGAAGCTGTTAGTACCTTGAAGCGACCTTTGCGCGAACTGAAGCCTGACGAGCTTTCCTTAGCTTTCTCGAAATACCCTGAAAGCCTCTCCGGAACCCATTCGTCAACTGTACCAAATTCTTGAAGTTGACTCGCATCCACTTACCCTGTGCTCAACGGCCGCTCCCGTCCTACAATCTCTCTCCACGGACTCTACGTACAGCCCTTACCTCCCCCTCCTTCACAAAGTCCTGCTCTCACGTTTACTCATGCAACTCTCCGAGGTGTACTCCAGCGTCAAGATATCTCATGTTCTCGAGTTGGTCGCCCCTCTTAACGCTGGTCCCTCCACAGCCGCGGCGACGACAGAGGACGGCCAAGCAGTCACACAAATTCACTACGACCACCCGCACATCGAAGCGTTTGTTATGGGATGTGCTCAGCGAGGTGAACTCCAAGTGAGAGTCGACCATGCTCAAGGCTCCGTCACCTTCGCTGCTCCGACATTCTCTTCGACCACTCCTGGTTTGGCCACCCCCTCAACGGCCGTCCCGGACATCCGACACCGGCTTTCGCGCCTGGTTACCTCTCTATCGGAATCTATTTCCTACATCAGCCCCCCAGCCGCCCAAGCACCCTCTCAGGAACAACAACAGCAAGCTCTCTCCAGCCTTGTCGAAGCTGCCAACGAGGAACGGGCTCGTCTCGCACTTAACCGTACTCTGGCCGCCCGTCGTGTCGAGCTTTTGGCGGAATTGACTGCCCGGAGAAACAAAGAGGAGAGCTCGAGAAAGTTGGAAGCTACGCGGAGAGCGCAAGAGGAAGAGGAGAGAAGGGTGGCGGAGTTGAAGAAGCAGCGCGAAAGGGAAATGATCCAGCTGGAATTGGAGAGCGTGAAAAAGCAGGAAGCCAAGAAACTCGCGGAGACCTTGTTGGAGAAGGGAACGTTGAAGGTGGATGTCAAGGTGCGTAATGGACACGGCGGTCCGCTCTCAGCGTACTGACGATGGACGCGCGGTTTGGCGGCCCCTATTTACAGCAACTGGAGGACTTGGACTCGGACAGGCTTCTCCAACTCCAAGTAGAACAACTCGACAAGGAAAAGCGAGAGCTGCAAGACCGACTTCGCATCATTTCTCGTCGCTTGGACCACTCGGAACGAGCTTTCCGACGCGAAGAAAAACCTTTGCTTGCCGAAGATTACGCGAAGCAACAAGCCAGCGATCGCAAAGCTTACGACGCCTACGTTAAAACTACCCTCCAATCCTCCAAGGAACAACATGAAGAGAGTATCCGGGCGAAGAAGAGGTTGTCGAGGATGACGGAGGATTACAGAGTCGCGTCCGAGCAGATTGCTGGGAAGAGGGGCGCCGAGTATCACGCGAAGAAGGAAGCTGCCAAGAATAAGATGATTGAGGAAATGAACAAGCGAAGAGACAAGATTTTGAAGGAGCGGAGGGAGGAAGATGAACAGAGAGAGGCGGAGGAGAGGGCAAGAAGGGAGCAAGAAGAGGAAGAAGCTAGACGTGCTGAGGGTGAGTCCCTCGATTTTACCGTTTCCCTCAACTCAGATCTTTGTTCGCTGACCTCAACGCTCCGAACCTTCCAACAGAGGCTGCCGCAGCCGAAGAACGACGGCTCGCAGAGGAAGCCGCGGCCCGCGAAGAAACCGAAAGAAAGAAGGCCGAAGCGGATGCAGCTCTAGCAGAAAAGCGAAAAGAACGAGAGGCCGAGCGTCAAAAGGATCTCGAACTGGCTCGTCGCCGTCAACAGCTCGAAGAGGAAGCCGAGGCTCGCCGCCGTCAGCGGGGAGCTGCTCCGGCGGCTGCGGAGCCCCAGGGTGTTTGGCGGACCCGCAACCCAGGCACAGCTACTCCTACATCAACACCGACCCCAGGGTCCTCGGCAATACGGACACCCGGCGGTGCATATCGACCTCCTGGGGCACGGGGAGCTACCGAAGGCACTTCCACTCCTACACCAACCGCACCTCCACCGGTTAGCGTCACTCCGACTCGTGTGCCGTCAGCTACGGTTGCAGGCGGTCCTCCGGTTATCGCACCAGCTCGTGCAGGAGGCTGGAGAGATCGCGTGGCTGCGAAGGAAAGTGGTAGTGGTGCAGCTTCGAATGGCAGGAATAGCCCGGCCCCTGGCAGCCCCAAGGCGAGCACGCCCAAGCCTCTCGAAGACCAAGAGGGTTTCCAGACTGTACCCACGAAGACAGCGTGGAAGCCCAAGTTCAGGCGCGACGGCCAGTGATCATATACGGAAAGCCTCGCCAAACCTTCCCGTTCCCTCTCAATTTTGTCTGCGTGCATCTCACCATCGGCTCTCTTCATTGTCTCATAGCTCCACCCCGCCATCCCTGTACCTATCTACTGTATTATGCTACTCTCTCGCTTTGTGTGATTGTGATACAGCATGGAATATAAGTTACAATGCAGAGAGAAAACAGTGTGTCCGTGCGTTGCTAAAAGCGATGGTGTCTATCAAAAAAAAGGGTGTTATTCTTCTTCTGCGGCTTCATGCATCATTTCTATTAATGACTAATCAGTCACGCGATCAATGGTTGGCAGGACAGGCAGACGGACCTCCCCATACGGAACTATCAAGCGTTGACAAAACTTGTTGATGTGACTTGTCTCCGAGGGGCATACTCTCCCGCCTATCGTTCAAGTAGCGAATTGAGGTTAAGCTCGAATCATTCCAAATCACGACTTACCGTGGGTCAGAATACCTGCTGAAGTCGCCAGACAAAGCACCACTCCGTCGAGGGAGAGATATCGGAGAAGAAGGTTGAGAAGGATTTGGGGAATGATCCGGACTGTTGTCTCGATCTGGGATGTAAATTGGCCTGATGGGATTTGGGGTGGGAGAATCGCCCTCGAATTGGAAAGCCTGCGAGTCTCGATTGCCCGTCGACGTAATGTCCCATGATCGCTGCGTCGGTGTCCTAGGAGTATCCTCGACGAAGATTGCAGGGATTTCTGAAAGTACCGCATCAGCTGTGGATACAAGAGGCTAAGAACCTTTTCGAACCTTGTTCCGCCCGAAGCGCGGCAGCTTGCTGTTCGCGCATCGCTAGATAACGGCGGCGACAGGCAATCATCCGAAGCAAGGATCGAACCCGATCCAGGTTTACCAAGTCTTCCACATATTCCGTTGTTACTCGTCGTTGCAGCATTTCATCGAGCCTAGCATGGAGGCCTATCTGAGCGAAACAAGTATTGGATCCACTTTATCAAGTTAGCCTACCTGAGAGCGAGGTTGTCATCGATGATCTTGTAGTGAGCCAATAGGAGAAGCATGCTAATACAGAGGGTGAACGAGTGGTCACGTGCGAATGAGAGGGGAACGTACTTGGTGAAGGATATCCCTTTTCCTGATTCAGCGGTGATTTTCGCTTCGTGGTACAGACGAACGTATGTGGCCCGTCGGCGACTAATCTCCCGCTGGTCGATCTGAGAGATGGCATCTCCGAGTTTCCGAATGTCGATGTGGTTTGTCTTCTGACTGTTGCTGATCACTGGGGCCGAGTATACTGTTCGAGGTTGGTCGAGGTTGGCCTGGCTCTGTTCCATGATTTTCTCAATGGAAAACTCGGTCGGGTAAGTCCGAACCTCGAATACACCACTAAGTTTCTGTGCGCATTCTGTCAGGTGGTGCACGGTTCAAAAGAACGGAAAGGCAACTCACTGAGAGGAACGGAACAATGCTAGCGCTAGTCAAAAACCCAGTCCCTTCCACATCAAACATCGCCCAAACTTTCTTGAAGGCACGCATCTCGTGGCGATTGATTGAGCCCCGTGAGTTGTTGAGTTGGAAGACGTACGAGAAGTTCTCGACGACAACACCTAACAAGGCGGTTTAGTTGTCCGGTACGTGAAGACCGTTAGCGAAATTCATACCAGTAAACATGTTGACAAATATATACTACCCCAAGTGTCAGCAAACGTGAGATAAATAATTTGGCATATGCCTACCATGCTTAAGAGATTCCACGCGATGAACAACGAGTATGCCCAACCCGTGCTTCCGCAGTCACTGTCGGGATCATCTTCGCCGGAGTTCGTGCAGGCAGGGTATGACACCGTACTAAAAGCGCGAGGTCAGCAATTGTTACTCAAAGTGGGTAGAGATTGACGTACAAATCATGCATATACTGATTCCACCCCTCCCTGTATGAGCAAGATTAGACCAGCGAATGTTGCAGCACTTCAAGTTACGCACCCCGTACTCATGAAAACAAGCATGATAATAGCGTTAAAGAAGCTCTGGTAGTTCTCATAACGGGTCTCGGCACTCCCCCACCGAGTGAGACCGAAAACCTCGACGTAGACGATAGCGAAGAAAATGAAGAGAACAATCCAGAGCAGTAGCAGCTTGAGAATGGCGGGAAGACTCGACCTACGGGCCAAGTTATTAATAATATTAGCCAAATAACCGAGTACAGATTCCACACGTACACTGAAGTTTTGAAAAGCTGGTTGAGCCCGCTATTCTTTTGGACAAGCTTGAAAGCTATGCACACCAAGAAGAGTTTTTGCAACTGCTCGACTGCGAAGTTCTTGGACCCAAGGACGATAGGGACAGTGGTTGCAAAGCTTCCGGCAACAACAAAGACGTCGAACAGATTCCAACCATTGGCACGGAAGCTACGCAAGCCGAGGCCCGATATGCGAACCACAATGTCGACCGCATAGATTGTGGTAAGGACCAAAAAAAGGAAGTCTTCATAACAAGATAAGATGATAAATATCACGCCGATAAGAATTCGGTCGTAACCTACCTCGTATCCGATTGATAGTGAAACTGTTGGTGAATGTTTGCGTGCTACGGGAAGAGATAGAGTTAAAATTGAGTGCAATGTGCCGCATAACTGGGAGGACGCACGCAAGAGCGAATATATGAATAATGTAAAGACCTGTCAAACCCCTCGACCACCAGCCATTTTTATGTACCGCTCTATCAAAACACCAGGCGCGCCAAGAGCTGGAAGGCTTGGTTTTGGGGCGTTTGGAAGGTCTTTGGCGCTTTATGAGTTTCTGAAGGTCAATCCACCGTTTCTGATCTTCTGTGAGGAGGGCTATTCCGGATCTGGAGCTGAAGTTTCCAATGATGATACTATGAAAAAGAAACCATATCTTGGTCAGCCGCGAAAATAAGAAGAGCCTAAAAATGCACATACCTAACGAAAAGTGTGAGAATGATGACAGCCCCCAAGAGATCGTAGATCAAGAAGAACAGGGAGTTCCTTTGCGAGGTGTTCAGCTGAGGTTGGAGGTCTTTCCCTACGAGGTCCATTGCGACCCCCATGACATCAATCCACCCCTCGAATGAAACGACCTCAAAGAGGATCAGGAGTGATGATCCAAACGAGTCGAATGAAAATGTCGTTGAAGGTGAAGGCCGATCCCAGGACCGTGGAGCGAGGAACCCAATGTCGACACCGTCCACCGGCTGTGAAAAATATTCGCCGACACAGTCCGCTTTTCCCGCACTGTTGCCGTCATTGCAGATAAACATCAAGCCTGAGAAGATGTTTAAACCCCAAATGGCATAGGGGACCATATACAACAGAGCAAGGAGCGCTGCTTCGATCAAGCTCTTCGCTCCAGCGAACAGAACGGAATGGAAGGTGTCCCTCATCCATGGGAAGAAAGTGATGAGCCGTAAGGCGCGGAACGCCTTGAGGGACCTTGTCGCACGACTGACACCTCCTGCCTTGACAATGGTTGTAATCATGTTGATAAGCAGCGCGATCAGGATGAGGAAGTCGATTACGTTCCAGAAGCTGAGGAGGTAGGCGTTCGGAGTGAAAATGAATCCGTCCGCGACCATCTTGACCAGGAATTCGAGGATGAGGGCGCAAGCAAACGCTACGTCGGCTGAATCGAACCACGTGTTGCGCTGGAGACCGTGGTCGATGTAGTATTGTCTTCGGTATGCTGGGGTAGCGATAGCAGCGACAACAATGCCACCAACGACCGCCAAGAAGACGAAGAATTGGAAGAATGGTAGCGCGATGCGGGAAGGGGGGATGCCGAAGATGCGGTCTCCACCCGCGGGTGAAACCAGCTTCTGGCAGAGACGTCGCAAGGGGCTTTGATTGGACAATGCCCAAAAGGTTTTATCGTATGTTGGGTGAGCCTCGATGAAGTCCGCCTTCTTCGCTCGATTTTCCGATATTGCTTCTTGATTCTCATCGATTGTGGGATCGGGGACATTGGCGTCCAGGTAGTCCCTATCGTGACTGTGAGTAATTAGGAGACGTGTAGGGCCCGAACCCACTTACAGTCTATGTTCGGCGCTCTCCTCCAACTGTGCCTGCATGGCTACGGATTCTCTGCGCATCGCCTTGAGAGAAGCCAGCTGAACCGTATCGGGCACGTCTTTATCCAGGTCGAATAAACGGCGGAGGGTGCCGGCCACGCCTTTTTGCTTTTCCTGCTCCCCAAAGGGAAACTGTGATATCTACCGCGTGTTGGATCAACATGCGGTCCTAGTCAAAGGAGGAAAGACGAAGAAGGGCATAACATACTGAGGACTGAGACCGTTGACGCCGTCCGCGACTGTCTTGAACAATGGCCTTCTTCAAGGGTAGAACGAGACCCGACGGCATACTCTCAACAGCAACAGACTTCGGCGCCGCCTTGACCCAGTTATAGGGATTCCACTTCTCCATCCAATTAACTTGAGTGGAGCTCGGCTCCGTCTTGCGAAGATATGCGTCAAATTGACGGGCCCTCTTCTGCTCTTCCGCGACTTCAAAGTTCTGATATCGCTGGGGTAAGTGTCGGATGTGAGACACCATATACTTTGGCGTACCTCGTTAATAACGGCAATGAACATTTGAAGCAAGATGACTTTGAGGACAAGGTATTAGGAAAGAAGCGACCTTATCACCGTGGGTGAACGTACAATTTGCGAAGAAGAACCAGCCAACGTAAAACAGAACTGCAATCAATGCTTGTTTGAAGGGCGCACTTGCATCAGCCGTGAGATACAGAACGTCGGTCCAATTCTCTGATGAGAACACCTGGAAAGACGGTAAGTCAAGACCAGACCAAACACGTTAAAAGGAGCCGCACTTGATACATGGCCAAAAACGCGGCATAGGTCTCGGCGAAATTCATGTGTTCCTCCGCGCCAACGTCGCCTCGGAAGAGCTGAACTGCAATCAACGCTCCAAGCAAGTTCACTATCATCAAGAACAAAGTCATGTTCCACAACCCATTCATGTTGCCAAACACTCGGAGCTACAAATAAGAGTGGTCAGCAAAACAAAAAACCACCCTCATCATGCAAGTCAAAAAGTTTCGTACTAGCAACGACCTCATCGGCGGGATAGCTAAAATCACTCGGTAGAACCGCGCAAGTTGGAACGCGGTTAGCCATGGATAATATTGCCAGTTGTGAATGGGCGGTATTTGAAGAATAGTCGTGGTGACGGCCAAGAACAGGTCGAACCAATTGAGGCCTCTTTCGTTGAACCCTCGCCAATTCGGCAAGTAGCCCGCAATCCGCCACACCATTTCGATGTCAAAAGCAACGGTGGCCACTAGTTCAAAAGAGTCTACGGGAAAAGAAGTCCATTGGTGCACATCAGCTTCTGAGCACCGAAGCAAGGTACGAGGGCCTGTACCTAGGAACTGTAGGTGCCCTGCAGATGAAGTTGCCGTTCTTGTGCCTTGAACCACCAAGTCCGCGAAAACCAGAACGACCCAGCCCAACTGAGTTCGGAGGTACCATTCCTGAATAACCGACCTTGCACCCGTACGCTGTCGGCTCATCATTGTCCACTCTTCTGCCTTTTCGTCAATGACTGGTCCGGACCTGCGCAAGGGCATCCACATCAGCCACTGAAAATCTCATTCCATACGTTACAATAAAGGCTTACGTTCCAGCACCAAACGCGCTTTTTTTCGTCTCCACTCGAATAGACGAAAAGGTATTTGTAATAACAGCGACGAACATGTTGATGAGCCAAAAGTTGAGGATAATAATGCAAATGATGAAGAAGATGGACGCGGCGTAAAAGTCGGAATCCATCATCATGTACATTGTTGTGGACCATTGGTTGGCACCGGCGATGATGAGAACTTGAAGCGCGCCAAAGAAGATATTGTCGAAGCTTTGGATATCGTTATGCGGGTTGGAATCTTGCTCCTATCCCGTGATTCCAGCCTGCGTTAGAATTCATTTCATCCAGAAATGGCCGGTACCGAAAAGAGAGAACGCACTTGACACCGCTGGCCCAAGGGACAAATGAAACCTTTCGGCGTCGACATTACCTCTCCTTGCATGTTGTAATACCCTGTGGTATTCAAACTAATTGGGTCGATCTGGCCGCCGCACGATTGCCCCAAGTTGATCGAGTCTCCGTTTGATACCTCTGGATATGGAAATCATTCATCTTTCAACACGCTGTATGGAATTAACGGAGCGAGAAAGGATGCAAGTTCCATACCTAGCAAGCAATTTCGGCGAAAACTGCCTTTGAAGGACTGGACTCCAACAATGCTGAGATGACACCCGTGTCAGCATACACACTACTCTCTCCACCCCCGAAATAGAACCACTTACGAGAACAGCACCATAGCGAAAAGCACAAACACCGACACTCTCGCGAGCAACGGTCCCGCGATCTTGAGGGACCTCATAATCGTGGTCGTACCCGACGTAACCGCAAGCAACCGCGCAACCCGCAGCACGCTCAACGCTCTAAAAATATACAAATGCGTATTCGGCGTCGTCTCCATTCCGGTGATGCAAAGCCCAAACATGATCCAAAACGAGGTGACGGCGACAAAGTCGATTCGGTTCCAAGAGTGTCGGAGGTACGGTAAATTCTGCGCTGAAAGGCTTTGCTGCTTCTCGATCGCCAATTGGAATGGATGTCGTTCGAACCCCAATTTCGTGCCTACCCAAGACGAAGAGCGTTCCATCGAGTGGCCCGGTGGGTATGCGTGCGAGCCGGAGCGTAGTCGATTGCCGAAGGTGGAGGCGGTTTCGGATGGGACGTTGGCCTCGATGATGTTGACGGTGGAGCCTGAAGGTACCGAACCGAACCGATCGTGGACTTTGCCTGGAGTTGCTTTGACTTTTTGGAAGAAGAGCTGGTAGTCTGTCCATCGTGTTGTGGGGTCGAGCACCAAGCCGGTTACAAGAATGCGAGCAAAGGCTTCGAGGCTAGAAGATGTTCCACCAAATTAGTATACACAAGACTCCAAGTCGAGACTCGTGAAGTGGGAAACCCACGTGAAGATGATGAAGAGAACGAAGAGCGCGTAGTCCTCCCAAGTCCCGAAGAAGCCGTCTTCGCGACCGTTGACAAAGACCGACCGGTGCGCTTGGATGGTTAGAACGACCGCGTTAACCATGATGAGAAGCAAGATAATAGGTTCTGTCCATCTAAGGACGAGCCAAAGTCAGTGCATTGTGAGGCATTTCGCACTGCATCGCCAGCTTACCTCCACAGGAGAAGCGAAAGCATCGCGCGCCGCACTACGCTCTGGGGCCCGAAGACGCCAAGGGTTCTTCCTCTCAGCCTTTCCCTCGACATCTCTGGCATATCTTCATCCTGTCCTGGAAAAGGTGTATTGCGCTTCCTCTCGTCCGGTGATTCATCCTCGAGTCGCATCGGTCTATCCTCCAATGTAACCCCAGCGAGATTGACGACGCGCATGCTGGCCCGCCTAATATTCCTGCCCATAGTTTTGAGGGTCCCCATCGTTCTCCCTCGTTCTCCGTAATGTCCCTGAGGACGCTCTAATCTTCTTCTACCTTCTTCCGCTTCGTTTGTATCCGCGCCCCCATGGCGGGGACGAGTGAAACCCGCAGCAGCCGAGGTCAGATGAATTCTATCCTCCCCCTCAGTGAGAGCCGCAGAGGCGTTCGAATCCAACGAGTTTGTCGAGAGGTTTCGGGGTCTTGGAGACTGTCCAGGTGGATATGGTGTTTGATATTGCAATGTCGACGACGATACTCCCGGTGCACCAGCGGCGCCTGCGCCCGACTCGTCGCCTGTTGTCGTCATGATGGGCGGCATGGCGAAAGATGGCCGAATCTCTTCAGAGAACGACTCGCGTGATTTGTTCCAGCTGTTTCTTCGTTTCGCCCCGCTATTGGCATCAGGCGGGCTGTAGGAGCCGTATTGGGGTGCGATTGCGGTCGAGTTTGAGGCGTCTAGGGATAACGAATCGGAATGATGACTGGGTCGCTGCATCGACCTGCTGGACGATGGCCCTTAACGCGTTGATTAGAAGGGTTGATGGTGATGAGAGGTTGGTTCGGGGTGAGTTGGCGATAACGAGCTTAAGGGTTTATAAAGTGTTGAGAGGGGATCCAGAGGCGCCGCGGTCTGCAACGCAACGTCGATCAGGCTTACGGTATCATGTTTGTCGATCCAGAATTGCAAACAGCGCCCAATTTTGGCACCTTCTTTGACTTCTTTGACGTTAACAAGCGCCTGAACCAAGTCACATTGGCCGCTTTCTGATCTCTATTTTTATACCCCAAACCGGTATCAAAAGTCTATTTCTGAAGTGTGAAGCGCTCGCCTATCAACCATCATCTCGCTATGAGCTTATCGCTCCTCGAATCGTCGGTCCTGGTGCAGCAGGGTGCAGAGGCAGTAAGCCACTTTCAGCGATATTGCCGTTATTCGCATGATCTTTGGCGTCCTGAGGCTCAGATAAGCGTATCTACAAAGGAACCCTACACCCTAACCAGCCTCAAATCATCCTCAAGCATCGATTCAAGAAGCAATATCGGCATCCGACGCTTGATAATGGATTGACCAAGTCACGCGTGGTGATGGAGGCTCGGGCGTTGATGAGGTGCCTTCGGAACGGAGTGTCCGTACCTGGAATACGAATGGTGGACCCGATTGATGGACTCCTTGGAGTGGAGCTCATTGATGGACCTTCGGTGCGCACTGTTTTGGGTGGGGGCGCAGATGGGGATATTGAAGAAGATGAGGAGGAGACTGCTGAGACTGATGAAGTGGCGGGAAGCGAGTGGGACGACTTCTTGTCAAAGAACCAGCTTACTCCTGGTTCGTAAATTTTGCTATGAGTGACTCGGCTGCTGCTGACCTTTCGGTGCTTGCCTTCTAGAGGCGATAATGAAACTCATAGGTCAGGAGATTGCCAAAATGCACGCTGTCGACATCATCCACGGCGACCTCACCACGTCGAACATGATGCTTCGTAAATCACCTGGAACCGACGAAATGGAAGTGGTAAGCACTCCGTTCCTGTAAACCACCTTGGTATGGCTACTCAGCGGTCCTCCCGGCCCGGTCTCCCTCCCACAGGTCCTAATCGACTTTGGACTCTCATATCAATCGGCTCTCGTCGAAGATAAAGCTGTGGACTTATACGTCCTCGAAAGAGCTTTCGCTTCCACTCATCCGGAATCCGAACCGCTATTCGCCACGGTTCTAGACAGCTATGCGGAGGGGTCGGGTAAAGCTTGGCCAGGCATCAAACGACGTTTAGACGATGGTAAGTAGTTCAAATTCTCGCAAGTATTCTAGCTTGATAATGACCAATTTTCCATTCCAGTCCGACTGCGTGGAAGGAAGCGAAGTATGGTGGGGTAATTCAGTAGTCGAAGACAGGCCTCCTGCCAAAGTACATAACTCGTAGCCACTGTGTTTAATTAAACGCTTTTAAGCTTTTAAGATGTCCTCCTTGCAGAAGCCGCCGCTTCCGGTAATTCCCCGTAGGGTTCAGCCAAGACTTCTCGCAGTCGAAGTGCTCCTCTTTGGTTCCTGATGAAGTGTGCCGTCCAAGTCTCGCGCCTCTCTGTAACCACGTTCTGTCTTTGAAATTGGCACACAGCTCTAGATCTCTCATATAGTACTTACTCCTGACTGGTTGACAAAGGAGTTCCCCGCGTTGCCAGCTCTCCTGGCTGCGGACTCCGGGGCCCGGGTGAAAAATGATCCTCCCAAACTCCCAGACAATCTCCTGTTTGCATCGCCCAAACCTCCATCCGGACGCACTTCGCTTCATAGTAGAAGCCGAACTAGGGTAGAAAAAATTGGGCTTGGGTGTTGTCTCTTCCTCGAGCTCTCACGTCGTCGACGACGTCCCTCTTTTCTCCCCCCCTCCCTTTTCAGAAAAAATGGGTTCCAAGACAGATGATGAGACATCGTCAACGACCCAAAAGCAAGTACTAGCCTTGATCGGAGGATTCCCGACTCAAGACGATTTCATACCCTCCGTCGTTCTTCTATTCCTGTTCTCCTTCTCCCTCTCGCCATGGATCAAACGGCAATACGACCCGGACACGCGAACGATGATGTTAGGCTCCGCCACGACTCTTTTCACCATGGGTCGAATACTCTTGTACTCTTTCCGGCAACTTGAAGCACATCGTCATGTGCCGGGAGAGCAGACGAATGTAGGGATGTTGATCTACGAGCAGATGGGCCTTGCGGCGGGGTATATGGGAATCATGCTGGACCTTATCGCCTTCGCTCGAGCAATCCTGGTTAATGCCACGCTGGAGGACCCGCGAAGGAGGAGCAAAGACCGGCCGACTTTGCGTGGGAGGTTCAGATGGATACTGTGGTACCCGGCATTCACGTTTTTCATCGTTTCGATGTTAACGAGTCTGTGTTGGGCGGGCCTCTTGCAAAGTATCCGGTGAGCTGTCTCGTAGCCTTGAGGTGTTAACTTGCCTATATATACCTTCTGACCTTTTACCAGATACGTATTTGATTCGGTAGCGCTGTTCACCATCCTTTGTTTCGCCGGGGGACTAGTCTACCTTCGTCCAAGACTCGAGTTTGTTGACCAGTCAGCCCTCGGCGCAATTGTAAAGCTCAGCCTTAATCTGGTTCGTCTCTCTCTGCTGTTTCGCATCTGTTCTTCAAACCGATTTCCAACCCTTCCTTTACAGGCGATTATTCCGATTTACCGCCTGAGCGTGCTCCATCACTCCGCTCCCAGTCTAACCTTCGCACCCATTCCACCATACCCGCCAGGCAGCCTCACCGCCACTCCAGCAAAAGTCCTCTTCTACATATTCCATGCCCTGCCTGAGGTTTTAGCGGTCTACTACATCCACTGCACCAACATCCGAGCCAAGTTCAACACGGGACCATACGGAGATTGGTCTCAGGACGATGCGAGGCACGGCATTCCTCAACTCCGAGAAGACGGGGTTATCGTGGACGGCGTGGGCGTTCCTCCAGTTGGACAGCCACAGAAGCCTGGATTACGCTGGTGGTTGAGGTTCCTCTTGTTTTTCGAGTCCAAGCCATCACGAAATACGGAGAGGGATGAATTCGATCCTGACAAAGAGTCGCTGCTGACGCTCGTGCCAACAAGATCTATAACGAGCGTCGAGGCTGACAAGGCATGGTGGTGATTGTAGTTTCCTTTTTCTATTCGTTTTTGGGACCTTGGATGGGTTTTTAGTGGTACATAAGTTATTCGTTTTAAAATATTGTTCATGAACTCCAGCAGTCGGGGTCGAGGGGCTATGTCTTCAGCGCTAGCTTGACTGTGTGGAAGAGGGAGGAGGGTGTCGCAGCATGTAATGCAGTGAACTGGGTGGTACACTTTATATATACGCTCCATAGACTTAATGATGCTTGCATATGTTGTCGTTTTGGGTGTAGAAGATGATGCCCGCAGCTTCACCGAAGTTCCCCGACGCCATCCTCGCGGTGAGCTGAGATCTCCGTCCCACCCGCCTAGTGTAAACGGTCGATCACTGAGCGTCATTCGGGCCGAAAATACCGTTCCTAGCGTCTCCCAAACTCCATCACATGTCTCGTGCAAATCATCGAATCCCTTTTCTTTCTGGAAAAGAATTCCCTGTTGCACCGCCCAAACCGCCATCTGGACGCACTTCGCTTGGTCAGTAAAAGCCAAACAAGGGTAGAAAAGGATGAGCTCAGCGGTTGTCTCTTCCTCAAGCTCCCACGTCGCCGTCGGGTTTGATCGTCGCCGTCCCTCCCCTTTCCCCCCCCCCCCCCTCAACTTAAAAAAATGGGTTCCGAGACAGACACAGAGAAATCAAAGGATGTCCTAGCCTTGATCGGAGGATTCCCAACTCAAGACGACTTCATACCCTCCGTCGTCCTTATAATCCTGTTCTCCTTCTCCCTCTCCCCATGGATCAAACGACAATACGACCCCGACACACGAACGATGACGCTAGGCTCCGCTACGGCGCTATCCGCCATGAGTCAAATACTCCTGTACGCTTTTCGACAACTCGAAGCGCACCGCCACGAGCCGGGAGAGAAGATGGTTGTAGGGATGTTGATATACGAGCAAATGGGTTTTGCGGCGGGATACATGGGGATCATGCTGGATCTCGTCGCTTTCGCTCGAGCGACCTTGGTTAATGCGACGTTGGAGGATTCGCGGAGGGGGAGCAAAGACAGGCCAACTTTGCGTGGCAGACTAAGGTGGATCCTGTGGTATCCAGCATTCACGTTTTGTATCGCCTCGCCATTAACGAGTCTGGTTTGGGCGGGCGTCTTCCAAGGCATGCGGTAAGTTATCTCGTGGACTTGAGGTGTTCTTATCTGATTCGCTTATATACATTCTGACGTTTATCAGATACGTATTCGATTCGGTAGCTCTGATCACCATTCTTGGTTTCGCCGGGGGACTAGTCTATCTCCGTCCAAGACTCGAGTTTGTTGACACGTCAGCTCTCGACGCCATTGTGAAGCTCAGCCTTACTCTGGTTCGTCTCTGTGCTGTTTCGTCTTTGTTCCTTAACCCAACTCTCCTTTACAGGCGATTATTCCGACTTACCGTCTAAACGTGCTCAATCGCTCCTCTCCCACTCTAGACTTCGCACCCATTCCACCATACCCGCCAGGCAGCCTCACCGCCACTCCAGCAAAAGTCATCTTCTACATATTCCACGCCCTCCCCGAAGCTCTCGTGATCTCCTACATCCTCTGCACGAACATCCGAGCCAAGTTCAACACGGGGCCGTACGGAGATTGGTTCCAAGACGATGCGAAGCACGGCATTCCTCAACTCCGAGAAGACGGGGTAGTCGTGGAAGGTGTGGGCGTTCCGCCGGTCGGACAGCCACAGAAGCCAACATTACGCTGGTGGTTGAGGTTCTTCTTGTTTTGGGAGTCCAGGCCATCAAGGTGCGGTTCGCGCGCGCGCGCCTCTACGGTAAAACTGCGCTTGCTGACTTTGTTTCGTTCATGCACGCTATTTACAGAAATATGGAGAAGGATGAATTCGATCCTGACAAAGAGTCGCTGTTGACGCTCGTGCCAACAAGATCTATAACGGGCGTTGAGGCTGACAAGGCATGGTGGTGATTCTCGGACCTACGTGGTTTCCTTTTTCTATTCGTTTTTGGGACTTTTAGATGGGACTTTTAGTGGTACATAAGTTATATGTTTAAATATGGTTCATGAACTCCAGCGGCCGGGGCCGAGGGGCTATGTCTTCAGCGCTAGCTTGACTGCGTGGAAGCGGGAGGAGGGCCTGGTGACGGTCATGTCGCAGCATGTAATGCCGTGAACTGGATGGTACACCGTATGATATATACGCTCCATAGACCTGATGCTCGCGGGTGTTGTCATTTTGGGCACAGAAGATAATGCCCGCAGCTTCACCGAAGTTCTTCGACGCCATCCTCGCGGTGAGCTGAGATCTCCGTCCCCGACCCGCCCAGCGTGAACGTTCGATCACTGGACGTCATTCGGGCTGAGAATACCGTTCCTGGCTTCTCCCAAACTTCACCACATGTACATGTCTTCGTGCAAATGATCTAGTCCCTTTTCTTTCCGGATACCAACGCTAGCGCAAGTTACGCCAGCGCTGCGGACGCCACGCAAAAAGACCTCATAATTCCCTCGCACTGCCCAAGCCAAGCAAAACCACGCACGACGAGGTAAAATAACAGACGTAAGCGTAGCTAACCACTCTTCACTCTTGCTCTTGTGTAATCGACCTCCTCTCCCGTACGTAGCAGTCCCATGAGTCAAACGGACTCCGGAGATGCCACCCAGGGGCAAATCCGCATTCCATCCCTAATCGGAGGATTCCCAACCCAAGACGACTTCGCACCATCAATACTTCTCATCATTTTCTACTTCTTCTCTCTCTTCTTTTACATCAGACGGTTATACGACCCAGACACCCGGACCAGATCACTCGCGTCCACCACCGTCAGTTTCACAATCGAGCGAATGGTGGTCTACAGCTTGAGGCTGGCTCAATCAAAGAGACACCGCCCCGGAGAAGATCTAGGCGGTTCGCTAGTCTACATGCAGTTATCGTTCTCGGTTGGCTACCTCGCCTTGCTGACAGACGCCATTTGCTTCGCTCGCGCTGTCTTGGTCAACACCACCCTGGAAGATTTCGGGAGGGGAAGCAAAGATCAACCACTGCTACGCAAGAGGATACGGAAGATACTATTGTATCCTAGTATCATCCTCTTTGTCTGTTCGCAGTTAGGCGTCGTCACTTTCAGCTTTCTCGACCCAGCACCGCAAAGTCAAGCAAAAGCAAACCTCTTCCGGAACCTTAGGTACGCACCCACTTGTTACATCGTTATATAATAGGATGTCTTAATGTGAGCTCTTGATCAGATACGTCGGCGACGTGATTCCGCTTGTCATCTGTCTGGCCTTCATAGGAGGGATGATTCTCGTCCGTCCGGAATTGGAGTTTCTGGACAAATCAGCCCTTGACGCTATAATAAAGCTCAGCGCCACTATAGTGAGTCTCAAGTCTTATCTGGACGCCCACCAAAGGAGATACTGACTCTTTACCCTTTTAGTGCGTCGTCCCGCTCTACCGCCTCTGCGTCCTTCATTTCACCACCACAACACTATCCGTCGTCCCCACACCAACTTACCCCTCCAGTGCCCTAACCTCCTCCTCCGCAAAAGCCACATTTTACCTCTTCCACGCCCTTCCTGAAATCCTTGTTGCCTACTACATCCACTGCACCAACATCCGCGCGCGATTCAACACCGGTCCGGATGGAGAGTGGCAGCAAGACGACGTTAAAAATGGGATCCCGCAACTACGGCAGGACGGCGTGATCGTAGACGGCGTAGGCGTTCCCCATCCTGAACCCGAAAAGCCCAAACTTAAAGGACGGTGGTTGAAATTGGCATCTCTCATTTCGAAGCTGTGGAGGAGGTACGTGTCCGAGGTGTTTGCCGTTCATGGTTTGTATGCGAGTTGAGCTGACTGGGGTTCTTGCAACTAGCCTAAAGCGACGAAGACACGATGATTCCGACGAAGAGTCGATGATGGCGCTCTTGCCCATGAAGTCGACGTCGAGCGACGATGGAACGAGTAGTTGGAGTCGGAAGTGGTAATGCGCGTTGAGGACTTTCTAAGTTATTTTATTCTTTTCACCCTCTCCTCTCTTTCTTGGGTTTATATGTATGTATAGTTCCCTGTATGTGTGATTCTTCTTGGCTGCGTCGGAGGCCGAAGCAACTGCGGCTAAGCTAGCCCGGGGCGCGGATACGAGGTCTGGGGAACGTTGCACCGGGAAGACGAACCGTGAGAGGTTCGACGGCGGAATCGACACCACGAAAGACGGAAGACGGGCATTCGTACCGACCACTGATCCGAACTAGCACATATTACTCCCCTACACTCATCGATTATTACGACACCCCGCTACAGGCGCCCAATCTAATTTTAGAATCTTATCACCCCAAACTCTAGTAACCTCAAGCTACTTTGGTTATCTGAACTGCTCGCATTCACAGTCAGGCAACGAAAGGGTTCGGCAGGCCGATTCTTCCAACCCGACCGACTTCAAAAATCGCTGAATTGAAGTATCAGCAGAGTCGTGTATAATATCCTACCGACGATAAGGAGGAAAAGGGCTTTCTTTGAACCCTCCTCCCCTACTCAAAAGCACCTAGCAACCCCGATATAAGTTCAGGACTTCCCTCATGCTCCCAGAACTAAGTACTAAATTTCCCTATTTCTTAGTTTTGTTATCACGATGCGTCCATCATCAATACCTTGGCCCCGCCTCAAGCTCCTCGGGCTCCTCCTGGTCCTCCCGGTACCAATCCTCGCCCAAGTGGGGACCCAGATCGGCATCCCCTCCCTCAACTCATTCACAATCCAATCCTCGACCTCAACATCCATGTTCTTCTCCCTCCCACCTTCCGGACCCGAAGTCACCATCTCCGTAGCCTTTTGCTCGAACAACCAACCTTTACCCCGATTCTTCGTCTCGACCATAAGCGGGCCCAACACCATGGGACCCAACGACCCGAACTCGCAGGAGATCACTTTTCAGGATGGAGTAGGGTGGTGGACCGGTGAGGTTCAGAGTGGGGCGAGCGTAGCGGCGTTTGTGGGGAGTGGTGCGGCGAAGAACTTGACTTGGACTTTTGAGATTGGGGTGCAGGAAGGGGAATGTGAGTTGGTTTCTTTTTTTAACGTTTGATTTCTTGGCATTTTCCTTCCTTGGGGAGACTCTTTTAAGACTCGACCCCCTTTCTTCACGGCTGACCTCTCCTCGTCACTTTTTTTCGGTTCCCGCACAGCCCCAGCCCATGGTCCCGCAGCAGACCCGCCCACCCTCGGAGATACGACCGCCACCCAAGCCATCGTCTTCTCTCCTGCATTCGAAACCATAACGAACTTGCCCGTACCAAAATGGCCCAATTACACCCTCCCAGCACTTCGTCCCACATTCCAACCACCAGCGTTCGTAGTCCCGCACAGCATCGTCATCCTTCCAACCCCGTCCACCCTCAACACGTTCCCATTTTACAAATCCGCATGTGCCCTTCGGGAACTACCCGAAGTGACCCAAGCCCAGGAGCAATTCAACGCTTCTGCGGTGTCGATCGTGCGCGACCCAAGTTTTGGTTGGCAGACGCAGTTCCTCATCCCGAGCGGATTAAAGCCCAACACAAACTACACCGTATGGGTGACTCAAGGTCCTAAGATCAGCGGACCGGTGTACATGTACACCAAGTCGGCTTCTTTCAGCGATTCCTGCGTCTTGGTGCACTCGCTGTCGTATTGTCCAATGGTGTCCTACCCGATTCCCTTACCGGCGTCAAGCATCAGCTCAACGTCGTCCAATTCGACACCAATCGTGGACGAGGATACGTTGCCTGCGGCGATCGCCAACAACATCACAAGCTCGTTAAACAACTTCGCGACGCTACTCTCCACATTCCCGTGCGGGAGGGACGTATACTCCCCGCTACACGGCTGCGCGGACTGCTACGACGCATACCGCGTCTGGGCGTGTTTCGTCTCTTTCCCTCGTTGCACCGAACCTTTACCGGGATCACCGACTACCCCGGTAACGTCAGGCTCCTCATCCACCGTTGAACCTCAAATCCCATTCGCTCTCAAACCACGTCCCGCCCAGTCATTACCGCGTGCGGCAGGATTTCCTCCACCGACAACGGCTTACACGGAATTGCTCCCCTGCATAGAGTCGTGCCAAACGGTGCGCCGAACGTGCCCTCCGTTCCTGGGGTGGTCGTGTCCCGTACCGGACGTCAACGCTGCGGAGAGCTATGCGTTGGGGGTATGGGATAGCTGGAACGGGCTGATCCCTGGTGGAGGCTTGTTGGGACAGTCGGATATGGGGAACGGGACGGTTAGTGTGACGGATCGGTTTGGGAGGATTTGGTGTAATGGAGTGTGATAGAATATGAGCAGGGAATGAAAATGAATGGGCTTTTTATAATATGTTGTTATCATCTGGTTATTTGATACGCTGTTTCCTAGTTCGGGAAGTCATACAAGTCCCGGAGTTCCTCGTAAACACGGGCCTGCTGACATCGGCTACCAGGAAGACGCCCTCCTTGGGAACCTGACATGCACAAGCTTCATTCGCAGGAAAACCAATACAGAGACTTAGATAATGACACAAAAGTTGTTTGCGCCTGTGCCCTAGTCCGTTCGCTGGATAATCAGTTTCTACAAAGGGATCAGCTTCGGAACCCCCACCCCCCAAGAATAGCCCTCTCACCGCCTGTTTAGCCTGGTTATTGATTTTGGCGTAAGCCTCTGGATCTGCAGTGATGAAGATGTTGGGGGGCACAACAAACGGCGTAAGGGGGATACCTTCCGGAAACGAGTCCAACGTCATGTTAACAGAAACTTGCGACCATTCAGAGCAGACGTACGAGTTTCTCCCTTCTTCCATACTAACGTGATCTCTCCCTTGGGGGAGACATTGCATAGTGATATCTGGAAAGGCCCCGAAGAGCCCCAGGATGATTTAACTTGCTCAAAGTAGAATATTGACAGGCGAGCAACGCTGGGAGCTAATGGCTTCAGAAACCAGTAGTTTTATCATCTTCATACTCACTGTGTAGATCCATACCCGATGGTGGGTTGAGCCTCAGTCCAGTGAACACCCAGCCACGAGAAGCGTGGACCGTCCTGCAGACCCCAGATCGACTCAGTGCGTCTTTCGGCCTGTTTCAGGGAAGCTAGTGCTACTCACACTCCACTCAAGAAAAATTGTTTCAGACACAGGTTCACAGCGCACATTCATTGCCCTTCCCGCATCCGCTGTAAGTTGGCACACAGGCCTACTTAACGGGCTCTCCACAAAGCATATAGCGTCAGATCCTTCCATGATAAGCTTCAAGATCCCACGTAATGGAGCCTTTGATCCGGTAGTACTGGGATTGTCTGAACGCAAAGCTCGCAGGGTAGGCGGACTCCAATCTAGTTAGCATAATCGGCCTTTAATAACCTGATGAATATGAATGGCTTACTCGTCATTATTGCTCTGTGATGACCAGCGGCCAACTAATGCGGCCTGCAGTTTGGGCCAGTCCTCTTGAATATCTGTTGGGAGCTGAGAGTACCAGGCAAGTGCTTTGTTCGAAAAGTGGGTTGATGCCAAGTCGGCCATCCAAGCCCCATCTCGAATCTTGCCTTCGCTGAATGCGGCTGTTCGGATGCTTTTAATGAATGTGCTACATGCTCCCCAGCTATCTCCCTCAAAATCCTCGACTAGAAGAGGTGGATGGCTTTAGACTTGACTGAGTCGGATGCTCTTCTCTAAGGGCACCACGCACCGCTCTGCGTGGTTGGCATTGCCAAATGGGGCGCTTATATCAGGCGACTACCGTAAAAGCTACTCGTAAGGTTGGTTCGTAAAGCTTGATGTAGATGAAGGATAGGATCAGCAGGACTGCTGAGAGTTGGAGATTGTCAAAGAGGTCGGTCAACCCTGCTATTTGAACATCTTGCCGCACCGAAGAGGCGTGTTGGATGTGACTTATAATTTGGCCACGGAGCCAAAGTGATGGTCATCCTTTTGAGCGGGACTCGCCGGTGCCTCGTGGAGATGTCGTGATGTCCACTAGCTAAGCCAATCGGCCCCCCCAGATCCGTTCGAACTCCGTTCAAAAGTTTGAACCCCGCTGTGTTTTGTCGGCGTCGGAGTGCCTGAGGGTGTCGGAGTGCCTGAGTGACCAATGGTTTGGTGGAAGATGATATATTGTGATCAATTGTTACTGTTCATGATAGAGTTATTCTTCCATCCAGTGCTAGCTATTCCTAGCTTCCTAGTCAGGCTTAGCGCAAGCCGCTCATTGACCGATTCTTCAGAACCAGGACTGACTAGCAACATCACAGAGTAACATTAATTACATTAGCTTAAGGAAGGAATTTTCCAAGACACCCAGTCCGTCTCCGAAACGCGATCGAGACTTTTGGAGACTTTGAACATGTTAGGGCGTGGTGCAGGCGTTCGATTAGTACATTCAACAATCAGAGACCATAGCGCATTTGAATTGCTCTTTCGGAGCTCTGGGTAATGTTGTGGGCGTAAAATAGGAAAATAATACGCGTTGGCAGCGGCGATGTGATCCGCTTTTTGTTCACCGTGAGCCCTCCTCCCGACCGCAATCTTTGTGTACATCACGGTGTAAGCAGCAGCAAATAATAGCGAAATATGCAGGTATAGCCGGCCCACCTCGAGAATCAAGAGCCCAAAGGCATAGACATCGCTCTTGTCCGATTTGATTCTACAGCTGACCTCGGCCACTTCGGGGGCTAGGTACCGGATGTGCCCCGTGAATGATCTGGTGTTCTGCGCTTCCTCTATCCTCATACTGAGTCCAAAGTCTGTAAGCTTGGCTTGTTCGTTATAGTCAATCAGTACGTTGTCCTATTTAATATTTTGGTAGGGTCAGGGGCTCGTTCCTCTTTCCGAATTCGGAAACATGACCAATTTTCGAACCTCTTTTAGATCCCCATAGACTATGCCTCTGGAATGCAAATAAAGCAATGCGCTAGCAATTTCCTTCATCTAAGAACGCGTGAATGCCTAAGACGCTCGGGTCCTTGTTGGACATCGCAGTTGCTGCTAGCACTCACGAAGCGGAGTCGTACTTTCCATGAAGGATTTTGATCGACGATGTACTTCAGAAGCCTTCCATTGGTGTAGTACGGGGTGAGGAAACCGATGTTTGGCCACAAGACCACCCCGTATAAGGGTGCAATATGCTCGTGTTTTAGTTCGCTCCAGATACGAAACTCCTGCAGGGCGCGCTAGAAATTGTAACAGAGACATGAGCTAAACGCCACCAAAGAGAAACAAAAAGCGCTTACGCCAATTAAGCTGCGCGGGGTACTATCTCCTAGTGGGACCCTCACTTCTGAGTCCACCATCCACTTCATTGCCATCTGGATATCATCAATCCACATTAATCCTCCTCGTCTAACGTTAGTTAGAGAATACGACGTACTTTGACAGGGTAGATTTCCTCATCATCGCCTAGTCTGATCACGCATTCTTGAACCTCCCGCCTCTCTAGAGGCTTCCAGAACATTGCTGAAAAGTACGCCTTTGGGTGATCACCTATGATTTCATCCCCAGCTTTTGAGCGTTGTGTGAGATCATGGCATTTGCTGGAGAGCAAAACTAAGAATCCCCACCTGTCCAATGGAATCGGAACCAGTTCCCTGGTTCTTCGGTACGGCTCCACATCTCGAGGACCTCAGTTTCCGCTGAAGTATCTGATTTACAAGCAGGAGTTTCGGCGGTTTCTGATTCGCTGGCAGAAGCGGGTTTTTCGAGAGGTTTTTCTACTTCGTCGTGGTCCATCGGCACTAGCCAGCTCGTGATCCGTTTACCGGTTCTAACAGCTGCTGCCCACTACAAAATGAAAGCGGTCTCAGCGGATATCACGTGTATGGAGGGGGGAAAAGGCTACCAATTCTTTTGATTCTTCAGCCGGCAGTGGGTGTTCTGGGTCGTAGGGTTTTGGCGGCAAGCTCGACGGGATGGCTTCGATCCCCAGAACGTCTCGCCACTCGCCTTCGGGGCCACCTTTCAGAATACGACCACGAGTTACTAGACAAAAACGTAATCGAGGGTTAATACGTTTCTAGATAACAAAGATTTTGATTTGAGTTTACCGTTGACGACGATTTTCTCATTTGGTTTGAGGTAGAAGACGGAGGGGACTACCCGATATCGAAAACGACGACCCGCTATCGCCGTCAGGTTCAATAACAGATTTGAATCTTTTTCGTCGTTTCGAATGGAAATAGTTTGCTCCGCAGTACGCGTTGACGTGAAGCCTAGTGGTTGAGCTTTAGCGATGGAGAGAAACGACCGGCGACGTCCCAGTCGACCCACCGTGAAACGACAGCCGTTCAGGTTTCAGAGATAGGGATTCAGAAGAAGTCATGTTGAGGAACGTTGGCTCCCTCTCTCTCTCTCTCGGTATTTGGCTTTATATACCCGCTTTTTCTTAGGCGGCGGTGTCGTACACATATTGAAACCCCCTGGTTGTCGGGTGGTTCAGCTGAGCGAGGACAAAGGCGACAGCAATCGATTCTTCGATAGACAGCGTCCTACATGTACACGTTCCGTTGTACCATAACCTACGTACCCTTTCAGATTGTGTGCATTTAGTCCATGAGTGATAGGAAGCCCGTGGACTTACGACTGGGCCTGCGGTTCGGCGTTGTACATTAAAGAGTTCGTATTATTAATGTCACCCTGTCTGCGGCATACAAGCTATACGGAATCGACGACCGACGTGTACTTTCACCATTGACGTCAGACTTACGTGAAATAAGTGTTCCTTGTTGTCGCTACGACGCGAGCAGCCGAGTCCGACCCGACGAACAGGGGTAGCTTAACGTCAGCCCCCTTCGAGGTCTCGCAGCCTTGACGTAGACGGATAGTGTTCGAGGCTATCTTATGCGTTTCTTTCGGCAGAGGATTGATTCTCATCGTGGCTGGTAAGTCGAAATGTCCTCGAAAATCTTCCGTGCGGTAATGGTTAGAAGGTTTGGTGCACGGCCATCGTCAAGTCCTAGTGGAAGCTGTTTATTAACGTTTTCTTTCATCACGACTATCAACATCACAGCGTAGTATGAAGTAAATTAGCTTAAAATAAGGGGATTTATAAAGACACCCAGTCCGTTTCCGAGACTTTATCAAGACGGCTGAAGACTTGGAGGATATTAGGGCGTGGTACGGGCGTTCGATGAGTGCAGTCCACAATCAACGACCACAGCGCATTCGACCTGCTCTGTCGGAGCTCTGGGTAATGTTCGGGCCGTAAAATTGGAAAGTAGTACGCGTTGGCAGCGGCGATGTGGTCGGCTTTTTGTTCATCGTGAGCCATCCTCCCAACAGCAATCTTTGGCGTAGGTCATCTTGTAAGCAATCGTAACACATAATATAGAAAATAAGCCGGCTCACCTCGAGCATCAAGAGCCCAAAAGCGTAGACATCGCTCTTGTCCGATTTGACTCTGAGATCGGCGACTTCGGGGGCTAGGTACCGGATATGACCCGTGAACGATGGGGTCTTCTGCGCGTCATCCATCCTCATGCTGAGTCCAAAGTCGATGAGCTTGGCGTGTTGGTTGTGGTCAATCAGTACGTTGTCCTATTTTGGTTCGAGTCAGCGGTCTCGTTCTTCTTTCAGGATGCGGAAACAGGCGAGTTTTTTCGAACCTCTTTCAAATCCCCATAGACTATGCCAATGGAATGCAGATAATACAGCGCGCTTGCAATTTCCTTCATCTAGCAAACGCGAGAATGCATTAGTCGCTCGACTCCCCGTTGAACATCGCAGTTGCTGCTGGGCACTCACCAAGCGGAGTCGTACTCTCCACGGAGGTTTTTGATCGACGATGTACTTCAAAATCCTTCCGTTGGTGTAGTACGGCGTGAGGAAACCGATGTTTGGCCACAAAACCACCCCGTACAGGGGTGCAATATGGTCGTGTTTTAGTTCGCGCCAGACACGGAACTCTTGCAGGGCGCGCTACAATGGCAATAAAGGAAGCATAAGCTAAACGCCGTATAAGGAAAGATAAGCGCTTACCCCAATCAAGCTGCGCGGGGTACCATCTCCTGGTGGTACCCTCCCTTCCGAGTCCACCATCCACTTCATCGCCATCTGGATAACACCAATTCACTTTAACCTCACCGTATGCTTTAAGTTTACGTTGGAGATCACGACCTACTTTGACAGGATGTATTTCCTCCTCATCATCGCCCAGCCTAATCACACACTCTTGAACCTGTCGGTCCTCCAGAGGCTTCCAGAAGATCGCTGAAAAGTACGCTTTCGTGTAAGGGCCTATGATTTTCGTTTCCTCAACTATTAACGTCTTGTCGGATTTACTCGAGCGCAACAACAAAAGAAATTCCCTCACCCGGCGAATGGAATCGGAACCAGTTTCCTGGCTCTTCGATTCGGCTCCACGGCTCGAGGTCTTCAGTTTCCGCAACTGTTGAGTCTGAGTCGCAGGCAGTGGTGGTTTCGGAAGTTCCTGATTCGCTGGGGGCGGTTTCAAGAGTTTCTGATTCGTTGGGGGCGGTTTCGGGAGTTTCTGGTTCGCCGGCGGTGGGTTGGGAAGTTTCTGATTCGCTGGCGGTGGGTTCGGGAGTTTCTGGTTCGCTGGCGGCAGCGGGTTTTTCGAGAGGCTTTTCTACTTCGTCGTGGTCCATCGGCACGAGCCAGCTCGTGATACGTTTTCCGGTTCTAACAGCTGCTGCCCACTACAAAATGAAAGGGGTCTCAGCGGATATCACGTGTATAGAGGGGGGAAACTAGGTCTACCAATTCTTTTGATTCTTCAGCCTTCAGTGGGTGTTTCGGGTCGTAGGGCTGCGGCGGCAAGATCGACTGGATGGCTTCGATCCCCAGAACGTCGCGCCACTCCCCTTCGGGGCCGCCGTTCATAATGCGACCACGCATTACTAGACGAACACATAAACGAGAGTTAATTAGAGAGAAACACATAACAGAGAATTTGATTTGATATACCGTTGACGACGATTTCCTCATCTGGTTTGAGGTAGAAGACGGAGGGGGCCACCCGATATAGAAAACGACGACCCGCTATCGCCGTCAGGTTTAATAAGAGGTTTGCATCGCTTTCGGTGTTCCGGATGGAAATGGTTAGCTCCGCGGTACGCGTTGACGTGAAGCCTAAGTGGTTGAGCTTTAGCGTTGGAGAGAAACGACCGGCGGCGTGCCAGTAGAACCCACCATGAAACGACAGCCGTTCAGGTTTCAGAGACAAGGATTCAGAAGAAGACATGTTGAGGACCGTTGGTTTCCCCTTTCGAGAGAGCGTTTCGCTTTATATATCCGCTTTTTCTAGGCGGCGGTGTCGTACACATCTCGAAACCCCCTGGTTGTGACGGCGGTTGCCGTTAAGCGAGGACAAAGGCGGTGGCGTCGACTTTTTGATGGACGGTGTACGACATGCGTAAGTATGCACACGTTTCTTTGTGCCATAGCCTACATGACTGGTGGGATTTTGTGCATGTTGATAAGCGGCGTGCTGCAAACTTCGGAATGCGCCTTGTGTGTGTAGGGGCTCGTTTTGGTCACCCCCAACTCCCCGTCTGAGGCATTTAAGCCATATGGAATCAGCGATTAAACCAAAGGTCGTCGTTCCATCCATCGATAATCAGGCTCACGTGAAATACAATGAACTTGCATCAGTCTGCGCACCCCTCGAAATCGTCGCGTTGGCCTCAGAAAGAAACGCACGTCTAAGCCGTCGACCTCCGCTCTAAAGCCGAGGTATTCCAGCGTCCCCACTTTTCCCAAGTTTCTCATTGGCTCGGCCATGTTCCTGGGACGAGGTGGGACGAGAGGCGCATAAGCAGGGGGTGCACAGACTTACGCAAGCCATCATAAGTGTTGCGATGTTGTGTCTGTAGGGGCTCGTGTTGGTCAGCCCGTCTGCGGCATATAAGTCATATGGAACCAGCGAGATCAATCAAACAACGTGCATAGTTCCAGAAATACAATCAACTTTGCACAAATCTGTGCGCCCCCTCGAAATCGTTCGCGTTTGGCCCTACCTACCGAAGAAAGACACTTCACGTCGAATCCCGTCGACCTCCGCTCTAAAGCCGTTTTCCAAGTTTCTCGGTCATGTTCCTAAACCTTCCTGGGACGAGGTGACGAGAGACACTTAAGTAGGGGGATGCATAGACTTATGCAAGTCATTGTAAGTATACGGTGTTGTTGTTACGATGGTGGGGATGGGCAGAGAGTTTGAGTCTGGCCTGGGCAATCAGGGGTATCTTACGTCAGCCTCTTCACCAACTAGAAACCGTCGTCTCGGGTTTCCCAGTCAAGATGGACCGCCACCACAGGCATATGTGTCGAAGGATGGGGGAAGAGCACGGTATCCTCCAGGTTTCACCCAGCTGGTAGCGCCAGTTCGTCTGTTGGTTGATGAGCCGAAACCTTGGCTGAGTAGTTTGGGAAGCCCGGTCGGTCACTCTCGAATCGGAGGTCTTCCTGACCTTGACGTCCTCCATTTCCTCCCTCGCCAGTCAAGATGGAGCGCCTCCACAGAGATATGTGTCGAGGGACGGAGGTCATATGAGGGAGGAACGCGGTATGCCCTCAGGTTCCCTGATTAGACCCAGCTGGTTAGCGTCAGTTCATCTCTGGTTCATGTGTTGAGTGAGGAGCCGTGATTTGAGGTCCTCCTTACCTTGGCGTCCAAGCTCAGGAACGACTGGAGCGAGAAGGCGAAAACACCGACCAGTCACCGTAATGCGACAAACGCGGCCTCTCGAGCACCTAAATTCTTCGAGCGCTTAAAGAGGTTCACGCTACACAACACTTGCCTGCAATGGGAGTTGTTTCGTTCAGTTTGAGACCTTTATGATAGCATTGTCGAGATATATTCCTTTGTAATTGTTCTCCCGCTGCCTTTGACGGAGAAGGGTTGGGTGTGAGGCAAATGCATGCCTCCTTTGGTTTCAGTGGATTGTGACTTGCAAAGTCTCGACGAGACGTCTGGAAGGTTTAAGGCTCGGGTAATCGTTTGTGCTCGGTCGATTTGGTTTCGGTTGCTGAGCGGGAAGTGGTATCCGCTCTCTACGTGTTCCCTTTGGTTTCGGATTCACGGTCTGTGCTCAAATTCGACAAGCATTTAGATCAGTCCATTTTAGGCAATATTTTCTTCGCCTTTCGTTTTTCAAAGTTCGAAGGCGGATGGCGGGGCCACGTCGTACGTGGAGCTTTGATAATGCTTATAGGCCAGGAATACGTTGGATGTGTATTGTTGTAGGTAATAAGTGGAATTAACATGCTCGTATTTGCTTGATTGATGGTTCAGCCCACACCGCCTTGTACGTCCGAGTCCCATCCCTAACGCACTCGGAGATATTCCTTCCCTCCGCCCAGCCCTCCATTCAGCGGAATAGACAAAAGAGGGTCAATACCGAAAATAGTGAGCTCCAAAGATATATTGTACATGGTGTAGTGTGCCAGGTCATCGCTGTACAGCCAGTTGAATGGGGCTTGCGGCAGTTGTCCATGTTTTCGGCGTCCTCCGAAGTCTCCACTCTCTTCTAGGGCCGGAACAAAAAGGCGACCGGAGGGCCGCGCGCTGGCATCCCTCGGCGATGCGGAGAAGTTGGCCCCCAACGTCGGCGGCGCTCCCGACGACTCCGAGTCGTGCACTCATGTGAGTTTATGCTAATAAGCGGCCGTCGGCATCAGCGGGGAAGTGGACAAATTCTCGTTGCACTAGGAACGCGGGGGGAATGAGTTCATATGAGACACAAAAGGATATATAGAAACCGATTAGAGGTGTGTAATTGCACGGTTTTTCTGTTGTTGCTTCGAAATTCAGGTTTGGTTTCGGGAGCGTCGGGAGGAACCACAAGAGGGCGGACCGGATTGGTGGCACGGACGCGGCTCAGCGACCCCTGATGGTTTCCCAGGCAGCGGATCGGAAGTAGACCTTTTCAGATTTTGAGACCATTCTCGTACTTTTCTTCCAACCGACTTATCTTCTCTCGTCTCTTCTCTTTTTCTTTTACTCACTTATCTCTCTTACTACCCGCCAAGGATCGACTTCAGCAACCCGACGGTCGACGAGCCCAGCCAGACACACACGGGAGAGGTTATTACTGGTTGCCAAGGAGACAGCGTTTTTGCGCGCAGTTCCCCGCCACAAGAGTGAGAAATTAGGCGCTTGCTGTCAAACTGAAGCCAGCATCAACACCAAACGCTTCTTCTCTCTCTCCACCCACCAGCTCACACTCCCTCCAGACAATCCACCGACAGGTTCTTCCGCCCCGGCCAGGCTGGATCCTCTCTCTTTCTCTCTCTCATTCGACTACTACTACAACACTTACATGCTGGTCATCGAGCACAATTAGGCTCCCCCAACCTTCATTTCATTCTCGACCAAAGAGCAAAATCTCGACACCTCTGACCTTCCACTCTCGCTCTCTCTCTCTCTACAACAACACACGCATTCGTTTTTTTTTCAAACAAGGATGGCATCGTATCAGACGACAGGCAGCTATCTTCGCAATTCCGTCTTCGACGCCGCACTGGAGATCGGCCTCGGAGACCCAAATCTTGCAAACTGGCTAGAAGACCTCCCAGAAGTCGCTGAAGAGAAGGCGAGTAGACACTCCTCTTCTTACTGAGAGTGCTCGTTGGCTGAATGAAGTTGACTCCCAACCAACAGACGGACAACTCGGCACCGTTTTCGGTCCCTTCCTCATCGGCAGTCAGCCACGAGCCATGGATTTCCTCACCCGACTCTGAGCTCTCTCACAGCTCAACAGCAAACACTCTCACCACAATCACCAGCAATTCGTCGCAAGGAAGCTTTCATGTAAGCCAACAGGGCGGGGGTTGCAAGCCACCCAACCAAACCGAATTCTCATCGGGAATACTAATCGGAAATTTGGGGTTACCTTCTAGTACACTACTCCATCTCGTCATCCGAATCCTTCCCCACGTATTACAACACCCCGCGCCGTATTACCTGAAAAGCTTGAGCTCAAAGGCAACGCTGCTACGTCAGAAAACACGCTGCACTCGTCACCGTTTATCCTTCCCTTGCAACCGTCGAAGCGGGCACCGACAAAGTTACTTAAAAAGGGTCGAGGCGACAAGAAGGAGAAGGGCTCCTCACGTGAGAAGGACCAGGACAACAACTCAAACGCTGAAGTCGTCGCACCCCCAGCTCCTGCCGTCCCTACTCCTTATTCCTTCCTCCAACACGAACCGACCCCACCGCCGTCGGATCACGAAAAGGGCAGCGAGTCTAAAGGCTTTTTCGGCCGCTTACGAGATCGTTCGAGGTCAAAGTCGAGAGCAGCGAGGAAAGCCAGCAGGCCGAGCGAGGATAGCGCAAAGGATGGAGATTTACTCGCCGCCGCCGCGACGGCTGCAGCGGACTGGCAAAGGAGGGGGAGGGAGCCCGAGAGGAAGGACGTCGTTCAACAACGCCCCGGTGGGGTCACCGTAGTCAAAGTGAACGAAGGTGGTCTACCCCAACTCCAACTCGACCCGCTCAGCAACCGCAAGTCCGCCGACCTGTTGTCCGCTCTCTCCGCCGAGTTCTCGCTCGTCGCTGCGACCGCAGCCGAGTCGTCGGAGAAGGAGAAAGAGGCCATCGCGGCGTACTATGCTGGAGTGATGAACCCACCCAAGCCCGTCGAGCAACAACAACCACCAACAGCCGAGCCCGAAGAAGAAGCAGTACCGCATTCCCAGCCGATCCCGCGTCTCAAATCATCCGTCATGGACCGACCGCACCCGAAAGTCCGCACCTCCGGGTTCTGGGCGAACAAGGATCGAGGGGTCATGGTCCCCGGAGCAGCGAACCGCCGAGTCGCTCGCAAAGCGTCTGCGTCTCGCAGAGCGTCGGTGCGCGCTGCGGCTGTAGGAGGGGCCGTCAGGAGGGCACCGTCGCACAAGCGGAAATCGAGCGCGCTGGGAGGAGGAGGCAAGATGGCAGCTGGGTCACGCGCGAGTCGGCGGTTGAGCATCAACGGCCTGATCGACGCGATTCGGGAGGAAGGTGTTGCCGGGACCGAGACGACGACGACGGACTTTGAGGAGGTCGATACCGACAGCGACGACGATGATGCCGACCGTCCCACTAGCCTTGCGTACAGCGCTCAGCCGCCCGCGAAGAAGAAAGGCTCCTCCGACTCGGAACCCGTACCCGCCATCCCTGTCATCATCGAGCGCCGCCCATCGACCAAGTCCACTCGATCGTCGAAACCCGCTTTGTCACTCACGCTCAACAACCTCGCTCCCGTCGTGCCGGGAAGTGGTACCACCCCGATCGGACGACTTTCGCCGGGTTCCCCGATGCGGTCTCCCGGCTCGCGGTTCAGACGATCATCGCACGGCTCCGGTCTGCCTCCTTCACCTTTGAAACCCCCGCCGACTTCCCCGCTCCCGCCGACGCCCAACGACGGCGGTTCGCAGGTGCTTTCCGTAGTAGAGGACCACCGCCCGCAATCGGGCGTCGTCACTCCAACCGCTGCGAAAGCCGTGTTGGCCACCATGCCGTCGCCGAGACAGTCGGATTGGTTCGAAGATGAGGATTCGGATGTTGATGTTGGGAGACGCACGCCGTTTTCTCGGACGCCTGGGACTTCCCGACCCGCATCGCCCTCTGAAGAGTGGATCGTCCCGACTCCGACCTCCGTGGTGACGACGTTCCAACCTGCACCGCCGCCGTCCGACTTCAACAAACCCATACCACGGCCGATCTTGACGGGCAGGGCACCAGCCACCGCCGAGGCTCGCGCAAGGGCCACCGCGTCCGCTGCGATGAGCAGGACCGCGTCGACGTTGGTCGTCCCCGGCGGCGCGCCGAATGGGATTCCAGCTACTCCGAGACGACCTGGAACGAGCCCCCAGCGAACGACTCCGGGTCATTTGCGTGTCAGACCGGGAGAGCCTCTGAGGGGAACGACCCCCCCGCCGCCGTCGACTTGGAACCCGCCGACTTCGGCGCTGACGAGGATTTCGTCGTTGAGGTCTCAAAAGGCACTTGAACCGGAGGGACCGAAGCAGCAGCAGCAGCCACCGCAACCACAACAGCAGCAAGCGCGGTCTCATTCCCGAGACGATTCGAATGAATCCAACGCGTCTGGCTCGCAGCGCGGTCGGATGAGCCCCTTCCCCGTTCGTCCCGGAGGGAGTCGAGATGTTTCTCCGTTACCTTCGTTGAAGCGGACACCGTCCAAGATGAGCATTCGACAAAAGACCGAGCGCGTACGCTCGCACCACGCTGAACTCGGTGGGGATTTCGACGTCGAGGCTTTCGGAAGGCAGAGCGGGGAGAGCGTCCGGTCTGGGGAGAGTGAAGGATGGGCTACGGCTAGCAGCACGAGGTCGTCGAACGAGGGTGCGAGGTCCGCCCGACCTGGGAATTACAACGGCGTGCCTCGCGAAGCGTACATGCCGAGTCCGAGTCCGATGACAGCCCGTAGACCAGGCATGCACTCCCGCGGACCGTCGCCTCTTCCACCTCTTTCAGCAACTTTACCACTCAACCCTTCGCCGCACAGACCCGGATCCCGGATGGCCACCACCCCCAACCCGGCAGTCGGACGACCCCCACACCCAATTTTGCGACCTTCCGCTTCGTTCACCATCAGCCGCCCGCAGCAGTTCTCCGCTAGCAACCTCGCTCCGAGCTCGTCCCTCCGCATCGACAGGAACTCGCGCGCCAGCATGAGGTCCGCTTACTCAGCCTCTGGAGACTTGTCGGACGATGATGACGCGAGGAGCTTCAGAGGTTTGGACCTCGACGACGAGGAGGAAGACCGCCGTTCGGTGGCTGGGGGAGGTTTCGGTGTGATTGCTGCTCGCTTAGGCGACCCTTCGTCCAAATCGGCCAAACTGCTCCAACGACTTGCTGTTGAAGATGCTGAAGAGGATGTTCAACAACTTCCACCAAAGGGACGCGGCAGCGGCGTGAACCGCCCTCCGGCACCCAGCCTCCTTAAAGTCCCTCAGCGATCGATGACTGGACCCAATTCACCAAATTTATCTCCTAGGATGCGAAATGTACCTACACCTACCAGCGCTGGAGGCGCTCGATGGATCTAAAATGGGATGATTGACTCTCTCTTCGATTCTTGATCCACCCAATACCTCTTTTCCCCTCGTTTCCTTCTTTTCTTTCTTTCCCCCTCCCTTTTTTCTCTTGGATAAAAACGCCTCACTCGTTGTTCTATATTATGGACTCGTCCGTCGTGGTCGCTGCTTTTTTTCCTCCTTGCGCTCGTTATCTGCAATGCTCTCGTATCTATCTAAACTACTTTTTCCACCAGAGACTGGTCTTTGATGTATCATATTTACTTTAGATGTCATGTTTTGTTTTAAGCTCTCTCCGCCGTGCTTTTTTCTATAAGTGCGTTCATTCTATGTATATGCATATTGGTGTTTTAGTGCTTGCGTGTGGCGAAATGAGGTGCGAGTCGTGGTGCGTGTGTGTCCTTCGGCGTATTCGAGTTTCGCAGACCTCAGATCCAGAAAGCCAAGCGTTGTGGGGAGCCTTGCGAGCGGAATTACGTCAGCAAGTTACGGAGTGCAGACCCCTCTTCAACTTCCACCTCGTACCACCCTCAGACTCCCAGTCCTGAACCACAAACCCTCCATGAATATTCAGCCAGACCTGACGCGGAGGCGAGCAGATAAAGACCGGAAACGGGAAGCTGGTCTTCCCTTGGACGGCGACGATCTTCTCATTCGCTCCGCTTCAACCATCCTTCACTGGATGCAGTCCACGACAGATTCTCCCAGCAGCCAGCCCGAATATAGTCCTAAACGAGGACGTCTTTTGGATAGATTGGCCCTCACATTCATGTCGGGAACACAATTGTCCGATACTGCCGCCGTGATCTATTGGGATAGGGCCAATGCGCGGCTCCTAGTGCACGGTGTCTCGGGGGAGCAGGGCTTCGATGTAGTCGAGGATTCCCCGTCGTCGTAAGTGTGCAGTGGCGAAGCGGGACACAATGTTCAAGTCGGTTGAAATTCGGACAGGGAAAGCACAGAGCCGACACTTGTTTCTGATGACGTCGAAGCCATGCAGTTGCTGAGAGACGACATGTATAAGTTTTTCCATGAACGGTTCGTGCTTAATCACTACCCACCTCCCCTATACATTCTACTTATCGCGCTAGCTCCTATTCTTACAGCGGCGTCGATGCCATAAGTCTTGATGTGCACGCGTCTAAGATGCAGTCGCTCCTGAACGAGGTGCACAGTAACAAGAACTCCAAGCCGGATACCAAGACTGCCCGACGTAACTTGCGTCACTATATATACACGTACTGTGCATGCAAAATATGGCAAGGTATTACAGCACGCGCACCTAGGTCTGGCCACGAGATCGTTCATTTCTTCCTGCACAAGAATGGAAAAGACCTTCTCCTGAACAAAGAGTCTTTCGACGTGAAAACAGAAATACCTGAAACCACCCAGCTACATGATCAAGATGAAACGTGGCTGTGGGAACAGCTTTGCGACTTCGACGGGACGGGCACGGTGATGTACGAACTCGAATCAATACCCGTCGCGAACTCTCAACCAGTCCGTCACCTTGTGCTCAACCGAGAGGTCCTCTGGAACCTCTATCGGTTTGCCGCGGCGCGCATACTGCATGTTCATCGAGCAACCTATTGGATCAGAACCTATACAAGGAAACCCCAACCGGGCCAAGAGTTATCGAACGAGGACCGCAAACGGATGGAAACATTTTTGGATGACATGCATTCTGCCTTCTACCGGTTGCACCACTTGCTCCACCGCTGTCCATCGTTCTGGCGCTTAGTGGAGGTCCTTGGGTTTACTAGCCTTCAGAAGCTTGAAGAGTCGCAGGCAAGTAATGAGCGCGGGAGTGGGAGAGCTTAACTTACGCTAATCTTTCTAACTCTTCTGTAAAAGCGAGGCGGGTTTGCCGACGAAAAGACAGTGGTCAATTATGACCAACCCTCTGGATCATCCGTCTCTGTTGTGGAAAACCATCTCTCTCCAACGGATCCCCCACCACCACCGACGGACCGACGCACCCATACTAGCTTGGCCGAGGACATTCTCGCTGATGAAATCGGATTGAATATGGTTCATTCATTCAGTGACATTGTGAGGGTCTGGCTTCACTTCATTACTCGGTGGTATCACGCTGTGCAAGACCTTTGCGATCGGGCAGCTGTCCGAGCTGCCGTGCAGCATGGGCTTGTTTTCAGTGCTACCACGCCTGCTGGTCCTGAACTTCCTCATCGACAACGGTCCCTCGTCACTACTCTATGGAACCTTCATCAACCTAAGAAGTGGACCCTCGAGCAAGCGCGAGATGCCATCAAAGCGCGGGCGACGGAATTATTGCATGTCATGAGATTGCAAACTCAAGATGGAGCAGTCGCCACGGACGTTGCAAGCGGGAAAATACATTCTCCAACGATCGACGATCAAAAATTGAAGGCTCTCAAAATCCTTGCCGACTTCTCCGAAGAGTCCATCCAGCAATGGGAAGAAGCGTTCGAAGGGTGCGCTCATTGCGAAGCCGACCTGGCCTGCAAGATGTATCTTGAGGAAAAAACCGTAAGTGCTTTTAAACGTTCAGTTAGCATGCCCAACTGTATGTAACCTGGATCTCGTTTCCCAGATTGGCAAAGAATTGCTTGGCATTTCAAAACCCTGCTGTTTCTGCTGTGACGCTGTCCTGCGATCACTTCACCCTTCCCTCGGTAGAGTTTCCACCCATGGAAAGATCTACCGCTGGGCTCCACCACCAGAAACACCTGCCAGTATGAAGGACATGATTATAAGCAGTCTTACAATCGAGTTTGACCGCTTTGTTCGACATTATCTCAACCCGAACGATGCTGACGAATCTCGACCAATAACTTCCAATCCTTCTCGAGGGTCCAACTCTGGATCAGTGTCTTCCCCAACTTCCAGTAGCATTGCAGGTGCTGCAAGTCTAGATGAATCGGTTTCCGGTGTCGCTATTTGATAGGCTTGAGTCCCTCCCGCGTCGTCCTTACTGTCAGGTTTGCATAGGATTCTTTGTCTTATTTCTGCTCGTGTATTGCTCGTAGATTATAATAAATTAGCATAAGAGATGGCATGTCCGGTTACCATTGCCCCTTAGCCCAACTGCCAACGATCAAAATGTCAGAACGCGCAATTCTATGCTCCCGCAATTAGGCCGGAATCGAACTTGGCAGAACATCGCGAGCAGAGAAATAATTTCACGCCAGTTTGTTATTCGGGGGTCCGCGTTGTTCTCATGGCGTTAAGTGTCGCTTTGTTGACTTCGTGACTCGGACCACTGGCACCACGAAGCCCGACAGGCCCCAATTCTGAAGGGAAGACAATGATTCATCGGAGAGAGAGACAGTGAGAATTGTAACTACTACATTATTGCGCATCTCAGAGGCGGATAAAGGTGATCTTCTCTCGGCTCGCCGTGTCCTGGGCACCGTTCTTCCTCGGGGACTGCGGCCATTACCTAACAACAGCGACGATTATTAGTCTGAGAAACTGAAGCCACATTATCAAAATGATTTGCCTGGTCGGCATGCAATCCACAGCCCTATCACAAATTTGATTGGATCGCAGTAAGTTTGCAATTCAAAACGAGGTACGCCGCCGTGACGTATTCCTGGAAGTCATACTTACATACCACGTTGTTTTTGAACAAGTTTGACACGGAACTGGTCGACACATGAGTGGAAAGGCGTCTGAAAGGCGTTCGAGGTGTTTCTTGGATTCGAATCGGATGTAAATGAGGAGAGAACTCTGTCTAATTATATTCACAAAAAAAGTCACGTGTCAAGAAGAAGCGGCATAGAGTCTGCCGGGGTATCTTAGTCATTGCCACGCTGCTACAGTACCGCAAATGGAAATGCTATCAAGGTCCAAGCCTCCGTCACTTGAACGAGGGGTCACTTGTCACCCCTCGGTCCATCCCGCCAAAAGTCAGCCCATGTGCTCCGTGCATGAATGAAGGATCGGTTCTTCCCAACAAGTCCTCGAACTTCATTAAGTCGCCGCGCGTGGCGAGAGGTCGAACCGATTCCTTCATCGCAATCCCTCGTTCCTCCAATCCTTCAAGTACGCCTCCCCACAGTGGGCGTCCGCAATCCCCCGGTCCTTTGACGCCTCGCACCTTAACCTTTCCGTCCAAGACCTTTCGAGCTGCAATTGCCAGTGGCAGACCCACGGTCCTCGCCATAGCCGATGCACCGAGGATGGAGGGCGTTCCGTAAGTGACCAAGGTCGAGGTATGCTTTTTGGCACCTTGGATCGTGAGGGGATCCACTGCTCGTTTGGTTTTCGACGATTTCGGCACGGAAATGATCTCGTGCGAGAGGATCACCATGTCCCTCTCATCAGGCTTATAGTGCAACTTGTGCGCAAGCAAGGTTGTGAGAAGATCAAACGGGGAGACGGGACTGTTGGTTGAAGGTAAGGATGGTAGATCTTCAGCGAACGAAGAGGGAACCATCGACAACCTTGGGATTCAGGTTAGCTGGGAGGGAAATACCAGGGTCACACGTCACTCACTCTTCAAGCACGGCCCAAGTCTCTTCAGCGTTCTCCCTGCCGACAACTGCCCTGAGCATTCCACGTACGTCGCTGGCCCCTCGTCTGTCACCGAGCTTTCTCGCTAACGAAGATGCTACCAACGACTGCCATCCACCATGAGTCGAGTTCAGTATCACTGCGTCTTTGGGGGACGTCGACAGAAGACCAATCTGGCTGAAGACGTCTAAAACCCGAGCGAAGCCCGGATACCTATACAACAAACGAAAGGTTTAGTGGACTCTGCGAGTTCTCTCATCCACAAGACCTCGTACCGCAGGGTCCCTCTGAATACATTCCACATGGAATCAACTGATCCGAGTCCGTATGTTTCCCCGTATGGTAGACTATCGCGGTTCGCAAGTCCTTCGAGCGCTAGCCCTCTCACCAGAGGAACCGATGGGAAGTAAGAGGAGAGAAGAGACTGCCCGGAAATGGTTTGGATCTAGGAGTTCGAGGGTTAGTTTAGGTTACGATAACCCGAGCATGTTTCCTATCACCTTTCCATTCTGCTTGAATCGAGCATCATTCAAAGCCGCACTCAACAGCCCTCTGGGACTCCATGAGAATTTCATTCCAAGTGGAACCTAGTTGGAAATTTCAATTTAGTCATCGGTTTGCAAACACCGAGAGTTCGTTGGGGGTAACGTACATCACTGTGCTCGGGCGCCGGCAACCCTCCACACCACGATACGAATGACACGATCTTGTGGCCTTCCCGCTCGATTCTGTCACGTAAATCGACCGCACTGCAGTGATCGATCCCGGGGTCCAGGCCAATTTCGTTCAGTAATAGAACGTCGGATGACTTTGCCCTGGAAAGAGACTCCGTCAGCTGCTCCGCAACAAGCTAATCAGGTGATCAGCGATGCGGACCTTGAGTCCAGTGACTGCATCGCAGGTGAGATGTACGAAGCTGTCACAAGGTGCTTCTGATGTTCGATGCAGAGCTCCGCAACCGGCGGATGAAGTGGGGCTGGAAGCAAACTGGGGGAGATGGCAATCTAACGTTAGCGAATGGGCGTCCACAGGGTCAAAGTCGATCTCACCTGACGACAATGTCTGCGGCCGAAACAAGCTGGCTCATCATGACCTTGTCACTAGCATCCAGTCGAACCGCTTTGCAAGTCTGAGGATCATGGAATTGGGCGAGCTCTTGTGCCTCAGTGAGGTTGTTGCTCGCTGTTCGTGCGGTCACCGCAATCAGCATCACGCGTGGTGTGAAAAGTACGAAACGGGCGTACCTATGACCAGTTCAACGTCGCCCCTTGAAAGTAACTCATCAACTGCTGGCTTAGCAACCATCCCAGATCCGAGCAGCAATGCCCTTCTCTTCTTGGGCAGGGCACCCACTGATGTCGAAGGCGCATAATATGCCTTGCCTTTGGTCGTCGTATCCAACCCTCCTAGATCAGCAGCTAGATCCAAATCCGTTCTATCTGTCTCTGGAGCTGGAACAACCAACGGCGCAGAAGACGCACTCTTGGTCAAGAGTTCTCCTAACCATGCATGCTTAGGACGAAGCTCGCCTCCACGAGCGATCGTCGCCCTGTCGACAGTGTCCATCGCGACTCGATCCTCCTCCGTCGGCGAAATGCCCTGGTACGTCTTCACCAGCGAGCGAAGGTACGGGTTCAGCGCCCCGCTAAAGTGCTTGGAAGCGTCTAAAGGCAGCTCCGACGGTAAAATATCGATCGACATGATTTGCACGACGTCATCTTGAACGGCGCGGTTGGCGGGGACTTCCTTCCCTGACGCGTCGCAGTAGAAGAACGGATCGTCGATGGTGCAAGACCGATCCACGAATTCGATTCCGCCGTTGATATCGCAACTGATGTCGGCAATGGTTCTGAATCGACTTCTTCCAACATTTCGAGCAAGTTTGATCGTCTCAGGGAGGGCGGAAGATGGAAGGATTCGCGGGCAACCGAGCGCCCACCCGGCCCCGTTGATCAAAACGGTCGTATAAGGCGCGATCTAATAGACCATCCGTTTAAACGCATTAGTTTTAGTCTTAAATCTTTGCTATAGAATCTGCCTGACCTTCTCATGGAAATGACTTTCGTAGCTTTCGGGATTCGCGTAATAATCTTCTCGGTCGAACGCCTCGTTAGACTGCTTCCTGGAGAGGTACGCCGAGGAGGGAACGTGGATGACGTAGACCTGTCGTCTAAATTAGCGTAAGTCGGCTGCCGGAGCATAAAAAGCGCTCACTTTGCGAAGATCCGTGGCTGGCGGGGGAGACGCGCAGATAAGCACCCAAACAGCTCACGCGGAGGACCCTTAATTAACGCACCGGGGTCTGAGACCAATGCAGGCAAGTCGTGAGCCTTGACGAAACACGTTGGAAGCTCCTTTAAGAGGTCCAAAGCTCCGGTAGCCACGTTTCCGTTCCTTGAGAAGAGATCAGAAGCTGCGTTATCTCGTTTGAGACGGGCGGAACTTACCCAGTCACCGCGATGACAAATGGCCCCGTCGACTTTGGCATCCCTCTGGTAGAGATGATTTCGCCGACGGAGCGAAGGGACTTTCGCATATCATCTAAACTGGGGTGAGAGTACGGACGTGGAAGGTACTGCAAGTAAGGCCTTTAGTTTGAGAGTGCCTCTTTTTTCCCAGCGAGATTTCAATTGGCGCCTTACCAAGAAAGGTGAAGACACTCCAAGTGATAGGAAGTCCAGCGCAGAGGCGGTCAAACCTTCCACAAGTCCGGCCGCTGGGAGGAAAAATAGAACACATTCAAAGACGCCCTCGAAGTCTAGGCTCGTACATAAGCGACTCACCACCAGCAAACCACCCGAACCCAACCACGCGCTTCCCATCTTCTCCAGTGAGAAGCTCGTAGTCGACCAATCGCGGTAGGAGCTTAGATTCCTGCGCGCTTTGACCTTCGCCGGCGACAAACCGAGAAAGCAACGGCATGTTGTAAAGTTGGCCCTTCGCCGTATGTGAGAACATAACGTGGGTTCGTTCTCGTCCATTGACTGGACTCTTGAGCCGGTCGAGCTCTGACAGTGGAGTTTCTTTGATGCCGATAACGATGTTTGCTGGTTCAAGTGTGGGGTGGAGTTGCGCACCAGCCTGTTTTGCATTTGAGTTTGGGTCAAAGGATGATCCTAGAGTTGATCACATATGCACCAGGGCAGAGCAAAGAGAACACGTACCTTAACAAACTCTTCATTGGGCCACACCCTCCGCTCACAAGGTTGAATCAACACCTGGACACCTTCCCGGACTAGTTCGTGGACGGCGTCTGGAGTGAGGGGGCCTGAAAAGTAGAGTTGATTGTCAGCACAAAAGAAAGCTGTTGGCTCATTTTTCCTCTCACAGCGTCGTTCCCATAATCGCCCTGGGTCCTCCTTTCGGATACCAACCGTAACATTTGAGGTAGACGTAGAGATTTTTCGTGTCTGACGAGCTTTCGGCGCTCTCGTTGAAGCCTTTGCGCTATCAAGGAGCCGAGTTCGAGGTCGTTGGAGAGCTTTCATGATGTTTGCAAACGCGGCGAAGTAACTGAGTATTGAATCAAAACTTCAAGGGATGTAGTGAGAGGAGGGAGCGGGAGAGTGCTCGTCGAAAGGATTCGAGGCATCGGAAGGGTGCCCTTTTGTTGACAGCAACACGTGCCTGTCCCAAGCTCCGGAACTTCATCACATTGTCCTGTCCCCGAGCCCTTAAGTGGTGCTTGCAAGCGCCTCTGTTCATGAGTGTATATAAGCAGGTGTTCAAGCCGAACTAAGAAATATTTGGAAGTCGACAAAATGGAAAATGGAAGACCTAGCGAACAGACAAGGTGCCTGATTCCTACACCTTGGTCAACTCGGACCCCGCCACCCGCGTGACGTCTTTCAAAAGCCTCTCGCCGTATTTATCAGCCTTGTCCTCCAACTCGGCCTCCTTCTCTGCTCGACGGTTGGGATTACGCGCAGCATTTTTACCCCTCCGACCTGCTGTAGTCCGTTCTTCCTCTTCTTCATCCTCTCCCAACAGCTTCAATTGCTCTTCCAACCAACTCTTCTTCATAAATTCACATATGAACTCCGCAACGTTCTGCTCCCCAATCTCAGCATGGGCGCGTGAGCCCCATCTCCACTGGTATAAACCTTCCTCCTCTTCGTCCGCCGCTTTCCGAGATTTGCGTCGGGCTCCGCCCTGGACAGGCGCGCCACCTGGCATCGGGACCCGCACTCGGTCGAGGTAGTTTTGCTTGATCATGTCGCTCAGATGATCAAACAGAGTCTGTTCATCGTGCGATGAAAAGGCTGGTGAAGGGAGTTTGGAGTTGAAATACAGGTGGAAGGACTTGAGCTGTCGTTTGAGTTGTGCTGTGCAGGTCGTCAGGAACGGGCGCTTTGGAAGGCGTCCAAGGGCTGCTTACGTTCAGGAAGGATACGTCCATTCGCGAGTATCAGAGAGAGAACCAGTTGCAGGATGCCTGTCAGAGCTAGGGGCTCCACCGACTTCCATGCGAGAATAGCGCCGCTCGGCCGTTCGTAATTCTGGTCTTCAGGTTCTTTCCCAATGAGCCCGAGAGCACGGAGACTCTTTACTTCTTCTTCGTACAGCTTGTCGTTCTTCTTGTTCGCAAGTCTGATCAAGTCGGGGTTCAAGGTGCTCCGCAGGATATAGGTGCCAGACGATTGACCTGATGACCCTGTTAGTAACAGCTTTACGCATCTATCGCCTAAAGAAACAACGCACTTTTCTTCTTTCCGTTCTCTTGCTTCTCTTCTCCGATAGCATCTCTCTCCGAGCGCGTCATCAATTCTACCAATTCCATACCAAAGGTGTGGCGAAGAATCTTTTGCGCGGTCTCAAAAACGGCGTTAAACCCCCTCGAGTTCTCAGGAAGAACTAGAAGAAAATACCTCAAGTCAATATATATCCAGAGAGATATACGCGCTATACGCCACCTTTCTTGATAATCTCTGTTCGCCTGATCGTTTGCCGCCTAGGCTCTTCGAACAGAGCCATTCGGACAAGGTCATTGGCGCGACGCTTGATTTCCTACGGGCGTTTAACATCTCAGTTTCACGGGAGATGCGTGCAAGCGTCAAGGCGCGGATGGCTAACCTCTGGTCCTAACCCGCCCGTCCCACCCGCCCGCTTTTTGTTCGCCCCATCAGCTTGGGATTGAGACCCAACACGCGCTTGAGACGCGCCAGCCAAGTTTCCTTCGTCGTCTTCATCGTCATCGTAGTCCATGCCACCGTATTCTTCTTCGTCGTCGTCGTCCGAATCTGCTCCGCGCCTTCTTTGTGATTGTGATGGGCCACCACGTCTGGCTTGGGAGGCTTGGGTTGCTCGAGGTGCCATAACGCGATATGCCGCGCGTTCTTAAAGCTTTTACAGACTGGCGAGGTCGGAGAAGGTGAAGAAAAAGTCGGCGTGCGTCCTTCTGGTGAAAGAACGGTCGGGAGTGAAATCGCGCGTCAAGGTAGCCCCAAACTGCGGGAAGGTTGGTCCCTCAGCACCGCCACAGACCAAGGTCTCAGTCGCTGGAAACGAGGTTGATCACCATCTCGAAGCTCGATCTGGATTGCTCATACTATCAGCCTAGTAGCATTAACGATACTCAGCTAGGTCTCATTAGAAGTAATTGCCACGGGCTTCCGTACTCCCTCGAGCCCTGATCATTTTGCGATCTGTCGAGTTTGTCTACGCCACACCCAAATCTCGCCCCGCCCTCTGTTGTCTCCCAACCAGATGTGTATTTGGGTCCCGTAGCCCTCTGGCAGGGGATGAAAACAGCTCTCCTAATACAACAATAAACGAAGCGGAGGATGCGAGGGATCTTTTCGACGCTGAGGAGGTGGAGTTCAAGTCGTCGCCAACAACACGGCTTTCGCAGGGCGCGGCGGAGGCTTTGGATGAGGACGCTGCGTAGACGCGGGAAGTTTTTTATGGGAAAGACGCACCATTTTGATATGGCTGGGATTATAGCGCTGAAGCTACTGGGGAAGAATTGGACGAGGTTATATTAGCAAGACACCAGGGTATGAAGACCACCGTACCTGGAAGTCTACATAAGTATGCTGTTTCCGTTTCATCTGTTTGGAAAACGCCTGAGGGTCGATTCGATTTTCCATTGACGGGTCCGAATCCCCACCAAGCGAGCGCTTCATGCGGGCGCCGAACTGAGATGTCCGAGCATCGGCCCGGGGTACCTGCAAGCCCGGCCCACCTGTGCCTCTGCAAAGCCACCCTCCGGTGTCCTCGCGGTCTTAATTAGGCCACGGTTTCCCCCTTTACCCAAAAAGGTGGGAGCCCCATCTGGTAAGACTTGCGGGCACGTTGCAGTGCATGAGGCGTTCACACACGCAACCAGAGCCCTTTTCCAACCTCTCTCTCGTCTCTACATCGAGGTCTCTCTACTACATTCCAACAGCACTCTATCGAATACAACAATCAAATACCTGAGCAATGAACAACGAATCCAACGTCGGTCAGCCGCCTACCATACCCCTGGCCATATCGCCGCCACGCCGGCGTCAAACCGCACAAAGCGAAGTTTCGAACACCAATGTCCACAAACGGTTCCAAGACGCCCGGAGCGTCGCAATAACCATTCTCGAGGTAACCGCTCTCACGTTGATGTGTCGGTGGACTAAGCGCTCAGTCCTGTACAACGTTAGGGCACCGAGTGGCCCCGCAGGTCTCAAACGGCGGCGCGAGATTTGTTGCAGGCCATCGAAAGTTCTCCGAATACCCAAGACTTTTCCGGAGATGCAAACAACTTGCCTGAGGACTTGCGCGAGGCTGTAGATAAATTTGTCAGGTGAGAGCCGCCACTGGCGACATCCCCCGGAACGTCGTTGGAGTTTGCGAACAACCTTCTATCGCCCAATAGTGTTCTTAGCGAGGTCAACTCGAAATTGAAGAAGATATCGTCGAAGTACGGGGCTCGAAAGCGAGGTATTCGTGAGCGGATTAAGTACTTCCTCGCCATGCTGCGAGAAGACCGTTGCAGTCGAATTTTGTTTATTTGTAAGGACGACATCGCCTTAGCCTCAAAGGTCATTCACGTAAGGCTTCAGACCAAATATTTCTCTATCACTCACCCTAATTTACCTTCGTCGTTTGTAGGAGAATCTAGGAGACGGGGCTAATGAAGCCTTGGGAAGCTCGGTCGTCGCTCACCTCGCCCGTCAGACCGAGTTGCCCGTTGAAGGTTCAATTGCAGGTGAGCACTCGAAGTCCGGAAAAGAATTGTCCGAGCTCCCCGTCCTCTCAAGTGGTCAGGAGCTCATCCTCTCCTCCGATGAAGTGCACCCCACGGAAGGTTTAGGCGTTCCTCAGAACGAGCAAGTCCGTTCCACGGCGGCACTTTCGCTCAGCGGGGGAACTTCCGACGATCCCGGCAACCATCGCGAGGATCCGAAGGAAGCCATTGAGCCGACTAGACCCTTACAAAGCTCAACACCAATTGGCTCGCAGTCCTCGAACCCCAAAACAATCCCTGATCGACACCAAGCAGAAGCCGCTAAGCAGGCTCACTCACCAAACGTACCCGAAACACAGTCTAAGAGCGAAGGTTTAGGCGTTCCTCAGAGCGAACAAGTCCATTCCACGGCGGCACTTGCGCTTAGCGGAGGAACTCCCAACGATCCCGGCAATCATCGCGAGGATCCGAAGGAAGCCATCAAACCGAATACCGAAACAATCCCTGATCGACATCAAGCAGTAGCCGCTAAGCAGGCTCAGTCATCAAACGTACCCGAAACGCAGTCTAAGAGCTCCCGCCGGCAAGCTGGTCTTAACATAGCGAGCAAGGTGTTTACAAGCGTCGAGGCAGTTTCCGAGATGATTCCTATTGTCGGGAGCTATGTCGGAGCAGCCGCCAAAGTCGGATTGACATGCGTTGAAATGGTCCAGGTGCGGTACCGCTTCATTGACTTGAGGCTACCACCTCTCTGACACGAAGAACGCTGCTAGGGTATGGACAGCAATGACGAGGCGGTAGAGCTCTTGCAGGCACGTACAGCTCGGCTGTCCGACATTCTCGACCAATTTAAGCACCAATCTCTCGAACCGGAACGAAACAAAACGACTCAACTTATCAGCAATCTACAGAGGCAAGTCTGTTCCTCTGCGCTTATGGATCATAAGAAAATTTCTGATGGTACGCGTCCAGCGAACTTCATGGTGTACACGGCGAGGTACAGCAATTGCAATTACAGGGGACGTTTCAGAGGCTGTTCTCGTCCGGCGAGAACGCTGGGCAATTACAGGAATGGGAGGCAAAAATTCAACGCGCTTTGAATGAGATGCAGGTATGTGACTCGTCGGGATCGTGAACTTGTTTGCCGATGTCTGCCGTCTTCAGCTACTCCTCAACCTCAACACTGCAGACCGCGTTACTGATCTTTGTCAGTGCCTTCCTCAAACGATGAGATTCTTTGGCTTACACTTGACTTCTAGACATCGCTGAAGTGCAGAAGGAACGGCGAGAATTGCTCGCGTGTTTGGGAGATGCCAATTATGGGGCTCGGGATGACGAGATTGAGAACGTCATCTGTCATTCTGGAACCCGAGTGGACATTCTAGCCCGAATTAATGACTGGGTAAGCAAGGGGAAGGGTTCGGGACCGCTTCTCTGGTTGAAGGGCACGGCTGGACGAGGAAAGTCCGCAATTGCGTCGACGGTTGCATATCGATGGAGAGAGCAGGAAGCTTCCTGCGCACTCTTCCACTTCCGTCGAGGCCAAACCGCATTACCGAAGCGCCTTGTCTGTGCACTCGCGAGGCAGCTCATTTGTGCTGGAAGGGCCGATGTCAAAGAGACTGTCCTTCAGGCCGTACGGGACGACCGAGATGTAGCAACAAAGACCATGGAGGAACAATTCAAGGCTCTCCTGGCTGAGCCACTGGAGAAACTGGAGCCAGATTCCCCGCCGATCCTCCTGGTCGTTGATGCACTGGATGAATGCGAGGATTCGGATTATGCCGGGAGATTTGTTAAGACCATCGCCCGTCACGCTCCATCCTTCCGAGCGAATATCAAATTTCTAGTTACCAGTCGTCCCGAGGATCATCTAGCTCGCGCTCTCTACAATCAAGAGTGCCGAACAGAGGAGTTGGATAATGAATCTGGGACTACTCAGGACATAGCGCTGTTCCTTCAGAGTGGGCTTTCGAGAATCAGGACAGATCACCATCTCCCGGATGACTGGCCCCCCCCGGAGGCGGTCGGTTCTCTCATCACCTTGTCACAAGGTCTTTTTCAATGGGCCCATACCGCAATCAAGTACATCGGTGAGAAGATGCCAAAACGACGGCTAAATGAACTGGTGAAGGCTCCCACCGGATGGGACGGATTGGATCAGCTATACCACCAGATTCTTTCCAGAGCATTTGGCAGGCTGAAGATGGCAGATGGAGAAGATCAGCTCCTTTGCCGTGTACTGGGAGTCCTTGTCGCGGCACCTTATCCCGTTTCATTGGAAGTAATTGCCTACCTCTGTGCGGATCATGAGCTATTTGTTTCCGAGGATCAAGATGGAGTCATGGAGCTTTTGCATGGGCAAATACTTGCAGATCTTACTTCAATACTATCCATTTCAGCAATGTCAAGTGATGCTGTCCAATTCATGCACACTTCAATTCGAGATCTCTTGACTGATGCAGGGCGAAGCAACCAAAAACCATATTTCATTGACGTATCTCATAACCACTGGAGTATTGCATTAAGATGTATCCAATTGATGCAAAAAGGTTTGAAGAAGAACATTTGCAATTTGTCAGACCTATCAAAACCAAACTCTGATCCTGAGGTTCAAAGGAAGGTGCAGCACCATGTACCCAAGGGCCTTCAGTATTGTTGTCAATCATGGCCAACACATCTGATGGCTGGTGTGCAATCCAACCTAGATGCAGCTAGTATTATCCCTCTCACATCTAGTTTCAAGGACTTCAGCAAGGGACAACTACTGTTCTGGCTTGAAGTCATGAGCTTAATTGAAGCAATTGGAGAGGGAGTCACCATGGCTAAGGAGGTTCACAAGTGGCTGAAAGTAGGAGAACATTTCTTACTCATTATCAAGACTCCAGTCAACTGACTGAAAATTGAACACAGGAGCCGAGCAGTAAAGCAGATACATGGCTGATCGAAATATGGAATGACTTGCATCGTTTCATCAGTGCATTTCTGCCACCAATCTCATTCGGGGCATTACACATCTACATATCAGCACTCCCTTTTTGCCCACTTGATACAAGGCTCTATGAATACTACAGTGACCAAGGAATGAACAAACTGAAATACGGCTGGCAGAGATCACAATGGTCAGCAGCAGTCTGGGGTCGAGCAGCTTCCTCAAGTGTACTCTCAGTGGCCTTCTCACCAGATGGGAAGATCCTTGCTTCAGGATCTGATGATCACACCATCCGGCTGTGGAATGTTGAGGCAGGGTCTCCCATTAGTGAGCCCCTCAGAGGGCATAGGGATTCAGTGAGATCAGTGGCCTTTTCACCAGATGGGAAGACCCTTGCCTCCGGGTCCGATGATCACACCATCTGGCTCTGGAATGTTGAGGCAGGGTCTCCAATTGGTGAGCCCCTTGAAGGGCATGGGGATTGGGTGAGGTCAGTGACCTTCTCACCAGATGGAAAGACCCTTGCCTCTGGATCTGATGATTGTATCATCTGGCTCTGGAATGTTTGGGCAGGCTCTCCCGTTGGTGAGTCCCTCAGAGGGCATGAAAAGTCAGTCACGTCAGTGGCCTTCTCACCAGATGGGAAGACCCTTGCCTCGGGATCTTTGGATGGCACCATCCAGCTCTGGAATGTTGAGGCAGGGTCTCCTATTGGCAAGCCTCTTAGAGGGCAAAGCAAGTCTGTGATATCAGTGGCCTTTTCACCAGATGGGAAGACTTTTGGCTCTGGATCTTCTGATGGCACCATCCAGCTCTGGAATGTTGGGGAAGACTCTCCTATTGGTGAGCCCCTCAGAGGGCATAGTAGTTCAGTCTTGTCAGTGGCCTTCTCACCAGATAGGAAGACCATTGCTTCTGCATCTTCTGATCACACCATCCAGCTCTGGAATGTTGGGGCAGGCTCTCCCATTGGTGAGCCCCTCAGAGGGCATAGCAGTTCTGTGTACTCCGTGGCCTTTTCACCTGATGGGAAGACCCTTGCCTCTGGATCTGGTGATTGTATCATCCAGCTCTGGAATGTTGAGGCAGGGCCTGCCATTGGTGAGCCCTCCAAAGGGCCTAAATGTTGGGTGAGATCAGTGGCCTTCTCACATGATGGGAAGATCCTTGCCTGTGGGTCTGGTAATGGCACTATCCAGCTGTGGAATGTTGAGGCAGGGTCTCCCATTAGTGAGCCCCTCAGAGGGCATAGCAATTCAGTGAGGTCGGTGGCCTTCTCACCTGATGGGAAGACCCTTGCTTCTGGATCTTATGATCACAACATCCAACTGTGGAATGTTGAGGCAAGGTCTCCTATTGGTCAGCCCCTCACAGGGCATAGCAATTCAATCTTGTCAGTGGCCTTCTCACCAGATGGGAAGGCTCTTGCATCTGGATCTTCTGATCACACCATCCAGCTTTGGAATGTTGAGGCGGGGTCTTCTATTGGTGACCCCCTCAGAGGGCATAGCAGTTCTGTGTACTCAGTGGCCTTCTCACCTGATGGGAAGACCCTTGCCTCTGGATCTGGTGATCGAACCATTTGGCTCTGGAGTGTTGAGGCAGGGTCTCCCATTGGTAAGCCCCTCCGAAAGCATGGTGATTGGGTAAGGTCAGTGGCCTTCTCATCTGATGGGAAGACCCTTGCTTCAGGATCTGATGATCACACCATCTGGCTGTGGAATGTTGAGGCAGGGTCTCCCATTGGTGAGCCCCTAAGAGGGCATAGCAGTTGGGTGATTTCAGTGGCCTTCTCTCTGGCTGGTCTACTTGTTTCTCGAGATTATTCTGGTGTAGAGTGTTACTGGGATCCCGTAAACCATCTCCAACTTACACCCTCAGCTAACTCTCCCTCAGACCACATCTCTTTGCAGATTGAACAGCAGTGGGTGATGTTTAATAACTCCTACCTACTTTGGTTACCTTCAGAATATTTTCACAGCTATGCTCATTCCCAGGCCTTTCTTGTTAACCATTTTGTCAATGTTGCATCCCTCTCAGTCTCATTTGTTGATGTTTCTGAAGCTCTTTCTCTAGAACCACTCTGTTCACATCCCCTTTTGAGGGACCGCTTGTTATCCTGCCATGTCTAATGTGTACCACACCGACCTTTGTACTAGTCTTCTTTGTTGTTGTCTATGTTCTGCTTGTATCTGATCAGCCTGAACTTGGGGACCATTCCATCTGACCTCTGGTATATCATCCACCAAGTTTCAGGAGACATTACCATTCATCACAGGATGATTGTAAAGGAAACTCATAGACCCAACTGGCTTTAAAGGCAGAGCAGGCAACACCCCATCGGGCATGTTTCCGTCCTTTGCCCAATCTATCAATGCCAACAGCAAAATCGACCTTATAATCAAGATACAGGTATCGTACAAAACCTCAGCAACATTAGCCAGTACAAACAAGAACTGGAGTAAGAGCACAAGAAATGGGAATTGTAGTGCGGTTTGATGATGGCCAGAAGAACCTCCAGGAGTAGGCATCACTGGCACGATGATAATCAATATCGTGTATATGCAGTGTGGGCTGTCTCCCTCCTGCCTCATGAGGCAGTTGTGGTTGACAAGTTTGGAGACAGCATTGATGATATCAGCACGGCGTAATGGTTCTGAAAGTGAGCTGTTAGCGAAAACACTCGAGAAGGCTGGAGCGTCGGACATACACTGGTAACATGATTATTGCCTGCAAGCAGCGTTTACAGTCACCGGTCACTATACGGAAAGACAGATTCGAGGCTGGAATACCAACGAGCTAGAAGTTGCGGCATACTAGCATGGGCCACCACAGCAAGTCCTGCTCACCCTCAAAAGCTCAATGAGCTCCGTAGCCTCCATGCATCCACATAGGGCATTGAGACGACCACCTATGAAGAATTGTCAGCTGAGACCCGCTGAAGTGATGGAAGATGAGGGACGTAACAGGATAACGTCATATGACTTGCCTAGGTGCCAGCGTCCTTGGCAGCGTTGACCGCAAGCTGGTCGTTCTCCACAATCTGCACAAGGTGACCATAGTTCTCCAGAAGCTTCACCATACCTTGTTGGCTGAATCTATTATCTTTGGCAAGCAGGATATCGTAAGTCATTGCTGGCGTGTTGACAGCTCGATGGGAAGTGATGGATTCCAATGCGGTAACCAGGGTGTTGGCGAGATCTTCATGGTTGCAAGGCGTGGTGAGCTGAGCGTTGATACTGTTGTCAGGGCACCATTTCACAGCAGGTCAGGCATCGTTAGCCAATAACATCATGATGGCGTTTGGGAAGACCTACAGTTCAAACGTGGCATGTAGTGAGGAGGGGGAGGCTGCAACAAACACAAGCCGGTCTACTCAGGCTTTAAGACGCAACTCCTCGGTGAGCTTCGCAACGCCAGTCATATCACCGAGCGAATCCAAGTAGAGAATTGTACTATTCAGATGACCGTTCGATCTCCTGAAGCATGGTCTCCAACCTTCTCGGGTGCTGATTTGACAGGTGATGATGAGATCAAAGTTGTTACCCTTGTCAGGAACTGGACTTGCATGAGCGAGACCAAGCGCTTGGAAATGGATAAGCCAAGACCTGTTCCACTGTATTCCTATTTTATCAAAATACGCTGTTAGTAAATCAAACCAAGTTGGAAGCGAGCAGATAAATGGTTTACTCGAGTCGTAAATCTAAGAGGAACATCATCAAAGTCAGTACCACATGGCATTTCTTCGCTTACCAAGTCTGACCGAAGACCTACCCACCAGCTTGACAGAACGTATTAAAGATCAACTCCAAATTGTCCTTCTTGATACCGATACCCGCAAAACTCGAGTGTGGCGCTCTGTCCCGTTGATTTTTGGGCACCAAGCGACACGACAACCCCTCGTGATCAGCTTGAACGGAGTGAACCTGATGGCATTTCCGATGAAGTTGATGACTTGACGTAACCGCAGAGCATCGCCAATGAGTTGGTTGGGGATGGTAGGATCAATTTGGTAGATCAGGTCGACATCGTTCTGAGATGCTCGGACGACAAGGGTCTTGAGGATGCCATAGACGGTGGCGCAGAACGAGTACGTGACCATCTCCATCATCATTTGGCCACCTTCAGCTAGAGAACGTCCACTGCGTCAGCGAAAACAGAGTGTAGACCTTGGCCTCGATCGGATGAACATACTCTTGGAAATATCCAGAATATTGTCGATGATAAGCAATAACGACTGCGCCAAGCTGTGAACGAGCATCAAGTTCTCCTTCTGCGACCTCGTGAGACCTTCGCTCTCCAACGTGAAGTCCGTCATGCCGATAATACCGTTCATTGGCGTTCTGCAAAACGAAAAGAATCCGCCTTTCTGTCAGTCCACCCATCTCCCAAGTAACGATCCCAATCCCCCGAACCTGATTTCATGAGACATGTTGGCCAAAAACTCAGACTTGGACCTGTTCGCCAGCTCCGCCGCTTCCCTCGCAGCCGTGTTCTTCTGAATGCTCTGTCACAGGTTGTCCACCATATGATTGATCTGGGTCTTGAGCGAGTCCATCTCCGCTAGCTTCGACAGTGATGAACCGAGTGAAATCTCCGTCCGTTCGCAGCGGTTGAAATCTGAGCAAAGCCTCGAACTTGGGACGTCAGGTTGTTGGCCATGGTGTTGACGGAAACGCTGTTTCACCGCACGAGTCAGCGTCAGAACGGCAGGGAACGAGTATATGTGAGACATAAGTGATATCTTGCCACACGCCAGACATGTTCTGCACCTCGGCTTGGACACCTAATTTCCCCTCCGTACCGACTTCTCGAACGACCTTCATGACTTCAGCGGTGAAGACGGCGAGTTGGTCGATCATGCTGTTGATAGGGTGGACGAGGTCCAAGATTTCACCAGCGACGGATACTCCAACGCATTTCTGAGTGAGGGCTCCTTGGGCGACGGCGGTCTACATGAAGAACGAGAGAAAAGGAGGTGATGTCAGCTAACTTTTTCCTCGTCGGTAATACCCAACGCACCGTTGCCTTTGCGATCGTTCGGACTTGCACAGTCAACTACAGAAACCTTCTGGGGAAACCGCAGGTCAGAAGACGATCAAAATGTTGCAGCGATTCAGGAGGAAGGGACCTACGTTCAGTGCCATGTTGTTCAAGTTATCCGTCAAATCCTTCCGCGTTCCACTAACGCCGGGTACCGAAGCACGTCCTCCAAGCTTTCCTTCCGTTCCGACTTCACGAGCGACACTATTAGCCACACGTCAGTCAAATACCGTCTATTACAAGTCCCTCCTTCAGGCCGCCCGTCCACCACTCACCGAGTAACGTCAGCAGCAAAAGTCGACAAACTCTCCGTCATACGGTCTGTTTCAACTCCAAAATCTCTCCTTTCACGTCGACTTCGATCCTCTTGGTGAGATCTCCTTGCGCGACGGCCTTGGTGACTTCAGCGATCGAACGGACTTGGGTGGTGAGATTCAACGCCTGTCAACGGCGGCAGCGGCGTGTGTGGCGACCCGAGAGAAAGGAGCTAAAGTGAGAAACCGAGTTTTATCACAGTTCCACATGGACTCACCATCATGTTGACGTTGTTCGTCAAGACCTCCCACATTCCTTCCACGCCCTTGACCATAGCCTGTCCACCCAACTTGCCTTCCATGCCTACTTCCAAACTCACTCGCGTCACTTCATTGGCCAGGGTATACAGCTGTCGGACCATGGAGTTGACCGTGTTCTTCAAATCCAGCATCTCGCCTTGCATGTCGACTTGCACGGTCTGCTGCAGCCTGTCGCCACTGGCGACGGCTTTCGTGACGTTGGCGATGGAACGGACTTGCGCGGTGAGGTTCTCGGCCATTTTCTAAAACGTCGAGGGCCGATTAGGCGAACTCGATAGGAAGATACGAAGGTCGTCGGGAACTCACGTTGACGTTGTTGGTCAGATCGGCCCACGTTCCTTACACTCCTTCGACCTGCGCTTGGCCACCCAGCACACCCATCGTACCGGCTTCAAGAGCGATTCGAGCAACATTAGATGCGAACGTGTTGAGCTGCTGCACCATCAAGTTGACGGTATCCTTGAGCGTGGCCATCTCTCCCTCGACGTCGATCTCCATGCGTTGGGTGAGGTCTCCTTTGGCTACGGCAGTGGTGACGGTGGCGATACTTTGCACTTGCTTTGTCGAATTCAAGTACATCTTCTTCATGTTGTATTTAAGCTGCCACCACACTCCCTCCACGTCCGGAACGTCCGCCTGTCCACCGAGATTGCCCAACGTTCCCACTTCGAGCGACACACGCGACATTTCCTCCGTAGTCGAATCACCATGCCGCTAACGGTCATCTTGAGCTCCAGTATGTCTCCCTGCCCGTCGACTTCGATCATCTTGCTGAGGTCTCCGAGGGCGACGGCTTCGGTGACCTGGGCGATGGCGCGGACCTGGTCCGTCAGGTTTGCAGCGAGCTTGTTGACCGTTCTGCAGAGCTCCTGCTACGTCCCACTGAGAGCAACTTCAGAGAGACTTGACCGCTGAGTTTGCCTTGAGTACTGACTTCGTCCGACACGTGGGTGACATCACTTGCGAATTCGGCTAAGCATTCGACCATCGTGGACTTCCTTGAGCTGGACCATAACTGAACCTTGGACGGAGACGGTGATCTTCGGAGTGAGGTCACCGTTTGCTACGGCCTGGCATGCGTGAAAGATACAAGGGTGAGTTTTTTTTTTCGGAAGATGGCGAAAATGAAGAAGGTGGACTGGCCAGGAGGTCGTGTTCCGTCGTTGGGAAGCCGTTTGTCTGGGCGTTTGGATCGATGACCTCGCCACGCATTAGAAAGCACAGGAAGCAGCAAGTCATAACCCAAGGCAGGTGTTTTTGATAGCAGAAGAGCACGATGTGGGGGGAGTAAAAAGACCAGCGAACGCTCACCTCGCAAACAGGAGCGACGTTCTGGACCTGAGCCTTGAGCAATTGAAACTCGTCGGTAGTTGATATAACAAGCGAACCGCCGGCGTGCAGCGGGTGGTCTGAGGAGATGGATGCGGGTGAGTCGGCAGAGGGTGCACGACCGCAGGTGGGGCAGAAATAGAAATAGCTCGCAGGCTTCTTCGCGCCATGCGATGCATGAGAGCCATTGCCGTCGCTGGCGCCTGGAGTTGAATCAGGTGGTGGTGGACCGTGAGGGTTCCGGTCCATGGAGGTGCCTCCATTTGTGGGTGCTCAGTAAGTGGATCGAGCGGCGATGGTGGTATTGACCGGCTCGCATCAGTCGTTTAGTCAATTCCGCGATGGCCCGTTCGACTGCGGCCTCTTTGCTCCACGTCTGACGATATGGTGGGGGTAGAGAAGTGCCCGAGTTGTCAAGCGATTGGGGTGAGGAGGTGGTCGAGGAATGGGCTGGGGGGCGCCCCGGATGCAGCCATCTCTTCAGATAGCGTCGATGAAGATGTGGATGTGGACTGTCCAATGCACCAAGGAAGGAGACTTGTGAACTGAGTGATTCGTGCAAGGAGAGCGACTAGAGGGCCTTACCTTTTGGTTGGAGGTCGAGGGAGACGGGTGTGGATTGATGAGGGGGAGAAGCCAGACGAGGGGGGATTCAAAAGCTTGAGGCGATCGGGTAACAGGATTCGAAGTCGTTGGAGAGCTTTCATGGTGCTGACTGGCGTGCGGCGTTATAGAGCAGGGGAGCGGGAATATCCTCGAGGTGGATTGGAGAGGGAGCCGTCTGCAGTGTGTTTGAAAAGACCTTGGTATCCTTGAGGAGGGGGGATCGGGGGCGTTGGGGACGTATCCATCAAGTTGCCCCTTAGCTCGAACCGAAGAGCTAGCATGGTCTTGTGACGTGACAGCCGCATCCTCTCCTCCTTGTACATCATCGTCACCGTGGTTTATGCATACCCTTCTTCTTCCTTCTCTGCTCTTGGTCCGCGCACACAATGATTCATCACGCCGAGCCTGCCACGATTAAATTACGCGAAATACCAGCATCGAAGCTACGTTGCAGTCTGAAGCCTTGCGGGGAAAGAGAGACATGTGAGAAGGTGAGGAGGTGAGGAGGTGAGGAGGTGAGGAGGGTAAGTCTGTATGTGGGGATGCGACGTTGAGAGAGGAAAGACCAGTCGGAATTGAAATCGCGCGCGCAGATCCGAAGCTGTGGGAGGTGAGTGGACAGCCACAAGAATGTACTCGTCCCGATCACTTCAGGACTGTCCCAACATGGAGTGACAGGAGAGTTGATTGTTACAACCTCCACCGGTATAAACCTTTCTCCTCTTCGTCCGCCGCTTCCCGATATTTGCGGCGGGACCCGCACTCGGTCGAGGTAGTGGCTTGGGAGGCTTGAGTTGCTCGAGGTGCCATGACGCGATATGCGCGCGTTCTTAAAAGCTTTGAGAGGCTTTGAGAGACTGAGGAGGTCGGAGAAGGTGAAGGAAAAGTCCATGTGCGTCTTTGGTGAAAGGACGGTCCAGAGTGAAATTACGCGTCAGGCTCCCCAAACTGCGGGAAGGTCAGTCCCTCAGCACCGCCACAGACCAACTTAAGTCTCAGTGGCTAGAAACGAGGTCACCAGGCCCCTCTCAAATTCGCTCGATCTGGATGGCTCATGCTATCGGCCTAGTGATAATTGGGTCGACAAGGTAATAACGCTACTCCACTGGGTCTCGCTAGAAGTAATTCTCACAGGCTCCCTAAATTAACCCCTACCTCGAGCCCTAACGCCATACCTGGCAGTGAAGGAGTCTGCATTATGCTTTCCCGTTTCGTCTGTATTGCAAATTTGAAAAACGCCTGAACTTTTTGGTCGATTCGACTTTCCATTGACGGTTTCGAAGCCTTGCCAAGCAAACCTTTCGAATTCATGAGGACGTCTAGCTGAATTGTCCTAACATTCGGGCATCTTCGAGCTCCACCCGTGCCTCCGCAAAGTCACTGCCCGATTTCCGGGTGTCCTCACGGCTCTAATCGAACCGGTTCGGGTGCAGCTCGTTGTACCTAAAAATAGGAAACCCCCTGGTGCACGTGCGTCGCATTACGCGTGCACGCAATCAGAGCCCTCCTCCACCAACCTCTACCTTTGGTCTCTACATCGAGGTCTCTCTGCTACATTCCATCAGCACTCTATCGAATACGACGATCAAATCCCTGAGCAATGAACAACGAATCCAACGTCGGTCAGCCGCCTACCATACCCTCGGGTATATCGCCACAGCGTGGGCGGCAATCGACACAAAGCGAAGGTTTGAATTCCAATTTTCACAAACGTTTCCAAGACGCCCAGAGCATCGCAAGATCTATTCTCGAGGTAACCACTCTCACCTTGTTGTGTCGGTGGCCTAAGCGCTCAGTCGTACGACATTAGGGCACCGAGTGGCCGCGTAGGTCTCGAACGGCGGCGCAAGATTTGTTGCAGGCTATCGAAGGTTCCCCGAATATCCAAGAACTTTACGGTACTGCAAATGAATTGCCCGAAGACTTGCGTGGTGCTGTGGAGAACTTTATCAGGTGAGAGCTGCCTGCCAGTGGCGACATTCTCGGGAACGTCGTTGGTATTTGCAAACAACCTTCTACCGCCCAATAGTGTTCTTCGCGAAGTCAGCTCAAAACTGGAGAAGATATCATCAAAGTACGGGGTTCGCAATCGAGGTATTCGAGAGCGGATTAAGTACTACCTTGCGATGCTGCGAGCAGGCCGTTGCAGTCGAATTTTGCAGACTTGTCAGGACGACGTCGTCTTATCCTCAAAAGTCATTTACGTAAGACTTTAGATATACTATTTCTCTACCCCTTACCCTAATTCACTTTCGTCGCTCGTAGGAGAATTTAGGGGACGGGGCTAACGAAGCCTTAGGAAGCTCGCTTGGGGCCCACCTCGTCCGTCAGACCGAGTTGCCCGTCCAAAGCTCAATTGCAGGGGAGCACTCGAAGTCCGAAAAAGAATCGCCTGAGATTCCCGTTCCCTCAAGTGGTCAGAAGCTCATCGTCGCTTCTAGTGAAGTGCCCTCCACGGAAGGCTTAGGCGTTCCTCAGAGCGAGCGAGTCAATTCCGCTGTGGCACTTGAGGGCAGCAGGGAAACTTCCGGTGATCCCGACGATTCTCGCGAGGATCCGAAGAAACCCATTGAGCCAACTGGATTCTCGCCAAGCTCGACACCAATCGTCTCGCAGTCCTCGGAACCCGGAGCAATCCCTGATCAACGCCAAGTAGTGGCCACCGGACTAGCCCAGTCGTCAAACGTGCCCGAAGCGCGATCCAAGAGCTCTCGCCACCAAGAAACTCTTAATATGGCAAGAAAGGTATTTACAAGCGTTGAGGCATATTCAGGAGTGATCCCAATCGTTGGAAGCTATGTCGGAGCAGCCGCCAAAGTTGGGTTGACATGCGTCGAAATGGTCCAAGTGCGTTACCGCTTCAATGACTCGAGCGTACCACCTCTCTGACACGAGAAACGCTGTTAGGATATGGACAGCAATGAGGAGGCGGCAGAGCTCTTGCAGGCACGTACATCTCGGCTGTCCGACATTCTCGACCAATTTAAGCATCAGTCATTCAAACCGGAACGAAACAAAATGACTAAACTTATTAGCAATCTTTAGAGGCAAGTCTGTTCCTCCGCGCTTAGGGGTCGTAAGAAAATTTCTGATGGTACGCATCCAGCGAACTTCGTAGTGTACACGGTGATGTACAGCAATTGCAATTACAGGGGACAGCTCGGAGGCTGTTCTCGTCTGGCGAGAACGCTGGGAAGTTACAGGAGTGGGAGGCGAAAATCCAACGCGCTTTGAATGAGATGCAGGTATGTGCCTCATAGGGGATCGGGAACCTGTTTGCCGATGTTCGCCGTCTTCAGTTACTCCTCAACATCAACACCACAGACCGCGTTACTGATCTCTGTTCGTGCCTTCTTTAAACGATGAGGTCCTTTGACTTACAATTCGACTTCCAGACATTGCCGAGGTACAGAAAGAGCGGCGAGAATTGCCCGCGTGTTTGGGAGATGGCAATTACGGAGCCCGGGATGACAAAATTGAGAATGTCGTCTGTCACCCGGGAACTCGAGTGAACATTTTAGCTGCAATTAATGACTGGATGGGTAGGGGGAAGAGCTCGGAGCCTGTTCTCTGGTTGATGGGCATGGCTGGACGAGGCAAGTCCGCAATTGCGTCAACGGTCGCATATGGATGGAGACTCCCAGTCGGAGAGCGGAAAGCTTCCTGCGCGCTATTTCACTTCCGTCGGGGCCAGACAGCATTATCGAAGGGCCTTGTCTGTGCGCTCGCAAGACAACTCGTTTGTAATGGCACGAGTGAAGTTAAAGAAGCTGTCCTCCAGGCTATATGGGACGACCGGGATGTTGCAATTCACTCTCCTGGTCGAGCCACTGCAGAAACTAGAGCCAAATTCCCCGCCGGTCCTCCTGGTTGTGGATGCATTAGACGAATGCGAGGATTTGGAATATGCCGTGAGATTCATCGAGGCCATTGCGCATTACGCTTCATCTGTCCGAGCGAATATCAAATTTCTTGTGACCAGTCGTCCTGAGGATCCTCTGGTTCGCGCTCTTGACAAGCAAGCGTGGCGAAAGGAGGGTTTGGACAATCTCCCTGGGACGACCCAGGACCTAAAGCTGTTCCTTCACGACAGGCTTTCGAGAACCCGGACAGATCACCGTCTCCCAGATGACTGGCCCTCCCAGGAGGCGCTCGATTCCCTCAGCATCCTGTCACAAGGTCTGTTTCAATGGGCCCATACTGCAATCAAGTACATCAGTGAGAAGATGCCGAAACGCCGGCTTAATGAGCTGGTTAAGGCTCCCACCGGATGGGACGGATTGGATCATCTATACCACCAGATTCTTACCAGAGCATTTGACAGGCTGAAGACGGCAGATGGAGAAGACCAGCTCCTCTGCCGTGTATTGGGAATCCTTGTTGCAGCACCTTATCCCGTCTCATTGGAAGTCATTGCCTACCTCTGTGCGGATCATGAGTTGTTTGCTACCGAGGATCAAGATGGAGTTGTGGAGCTTTTGCATGGGCAAATACTTGCTGATCTTACTTCGGTGCTATCCATTTCAGCATTATCAAGTGATCCTATCCAATTCATGCACACGTCAATTCGAGATCTCTTGACTGATGCTGGGCGATGCAACCAAAAACCATATTTCATTGACATACCTCATAACCACCAAAGTATTGCATTACGATGTATCCAACTGATGCATAAAAGTCTGAAGAAGAACATTTGCTCTTTGTCAGACCTATCAAAACCCAACTTTGATCCTGAGGTTCAGAGGAAGGTGGAGCACCATATACCCAAGGGCCTTCAGTATTGTTGCCGATCATGGCCAATACACCTGATGGCTGGTGTGCAATCTAACCTAGATTCAGCTACCATCATCCCTCTCAAATCTAATTTCAGGGACTTTACCAAGGAACAGCTACTGTCCTGGCTTGAAGTCATGAGCTTAATTGAAGCAACGGGAGAGGCCGTTACCATTGCTAAGGAGGTTCACAAGTGGCTGGAGGTAGGAGGAAATTTACTACTTATTTTTGAGGCTGCAACCAGCTGACTTAAGGGTGGTAACAGGTTCTGAAGTGTAAAGCAGAACAATGGCTGATTGAAACATGGAATGACTTGCATCGTTTCATCAGTGCATTTCTAGTGCCCATTTCATTTGGAGCATTGCAGATCTACATATCAGCACTCCCTGTGTGCCCAATTCATACAAAGCTGTATGAGCACTATGGCAACCAAGGAATGAACAAAATAAAATATGGCCACCAGAGATCAGGGTGGTCAGCGGCTCTCTGGAGTAGAGCTGTTTCCTCAAGTGTGGGTTCAGTGGCCTTCTCACCAGATGGGAAGACTCTTGCCTCTGGAGCTGATGATTGCACCATCAGGCTCTGGAACATTGAGACAGGGTCTCCCATTGGTGAGCCCCTCACAGGGCATAGGGACTGGGTGAGGTCAGTGGCCTTCTCACCTGACGGGAAGACCCTTGCCTCTGGGTCCCATGATCGCACTGTTTGGCTGTGGAATGTTGAGGCAGGGTCTCCTATTGGTGAGCCCCTCAGAGGGCATAGGGACTGGGTGAGGTCAGTGACCTTCTCACCAGATGGGAAGACCCTTGCCTCTGGGTCCCATGATCACACCATTCACCTGTGGAGTGTTGAAGTAGGGTCTCCCATTGGTGAGCCCCTCAGAGGGCATAGCAATTGGGTGACCTCAGTGGTCTTCTCACCAGATGGGAAGACCCTTGTCTCTGGATCTAATGATTGCACTGTCCAGCTGTGGAATGTTGAGGCAGGGTCTCTTATTGGTGAGCCCCTCAGAGGGCACAGCAAGTTGGTGGTGTCAGTGGCCTTTGCACCAGATGGGAAGACCCTTGCTTCAGGATCCCATGATCAGACCATCCAGCTGTGGAACGTTGAAGCAGGGCGTCTAATTGGTGAACCCCTCAGAGGGCATAGGGACTGGGTGAGGGCAGTGGCCTTCTCACCAGATGGGAAGACCCTTGCCTCTGGATCTGATGATTGCACCATCCAGTTATGGAATGTTGGGGCAGGGTCTCCAGTCAGTGTGTCCCTCAAAGGGCATAGAAATTGGGTGAGGTCAGTGGCCTTCTCACCAGACGGGAAGACCCTTGCCTCTGGATCCAATGACCACACCATCTGGCTCTGGAATGTTGAAGCAGGATCTCCTATTGGTGAGCCACTCAAAGGGCATAGCAATTCAGTGACATCAGTGGCCTTCTCACCAGATGGGAAGACCCTTGCCTCTGGATCCAATGATTGCACCATCCAGCTCTGGAATGTTGAGGCAACCTCCCCCATTGGTAAGGCCCTCAAAGCACATAGCAATTGGGTGAGGTCAGTGGCCTTCTCACCTGATGGGAAGACCCTTGCCTCTGGGTCCCATGATCATAACATCCGCCTCTGGAATTTTGCAGCAGGGTCTCCATTCGGTGTGCCACCCAGAGGGCATAGCATTCAGGTGAGGTCAGTGGCTTTCTCACCAGATGGGAAGACCCTTGCCACTGGATCTGGTGATTGCACCATTCAGTTATGGAATCTTGAGGCAGGCTCTCCAATTGGTGATCCCCTCAGAGGGCATAGCAATTTAGTGACATCAGTGACCGTCTCACCAGATGGGAAAACCCTTGCCTCTGGATCTGATGATTGCACTATCCAGCTATGGAATGTTGAGGCAGGCTCTCCAATTGGTGAGCCCCTCAAAGGGCACAGCAAGTTTGTGGTGTCTGTGGCCTTTGCACCAGATGGGAAGACCCTTGCCTCTGGATCCCATGATAATACCATCCAGCTGTGGAAAGTTGAGGCAGGCTCTACAATTGGCAAACCCCTTAGAGGGCATAGAAACTGGGTGAGGTCAGTGGCCTTCTCACCAGATGGCAAGACTCTTGCCTCTGGATCTGATGATTGCACCATCCAGCTGTGGAATGTTGAGGCAGGGTCTCCAATTGGTGTGCCACTCAGAGGGCATAGCCACTGGGTGAGGTCAGTGGCCTTCTCACCAGATGGGAAGACCCTTGCTTCTGGATCCAGTGATTGCACCATTCAGCTCTGGAATGTAGAGACATGGTCTCCCATTGGTGATCCCCTCAAAGGGCATAGCAATTGGGTGACATCAGTGGTCTTCTTGCAAGCTGGTCTACTTGTTTCTCAGGACCGTTCAGGGGTAGAGTGTTACTGGGATCCCATAACCCATCTGCAACTTACACCCTTGGATATTGCAATCATGGCCTTGGATAACTCTCCATCCCACCACATCTCTTTGCAAATCAAACAGCAATGGGTGACCCTTGGCAACTTATACCTACTCTGGTTACCTTCAGAATACTTTCACAGCAATGCTCATTCCCAGGCCTTTCTTGTTAACCATTTTATCGTCGTTGCATCCCATTCAGTCTCATTTGTCGATGTCTCTCAAGCTTTTTCTTTAGAACCACTCCATTCATATCCCCTTTTGAGGGATTGTTTGCCATCCTGCCATGTCTAATGTGTACCATACGAACCTCCCAGCCTTGTCTTCTGTGCTGTGGTCTATGTTCTACTTGTATATAGTCAGTGTGAACTTGGAGAATCATTTCAGCTCATCCCTTGCATCTCATCCACCAAGCTGCAGAGCACAATACCATTCATCACAGGATGGTTGTAAAAGAAAGTCATGGACCCAACTGGCTTTACATGCAGAGCAGGCAAAATCCCACTTGCAGATCCCAATCTCTCAATGCTAACTGTGGAATGGACTGGATAATCAAAATATAGGTATTGTACAAAACCTCAGCAACATTAGCCAATACAGACAAGAACAGAGGTAAGAGCATGAAGAATGGGAATCATAGTACAATGAGGACCGGGGTTTGATGACGGCCAGAAGAACCTCCATGAGTAAGCATCACGGTGACAATCAATGTCGTGTATATGCAGCACGGGTTCTTTCGGGCGACTCGCTGATGGTTCTACAACGTGCCGCAGCACGTTGCAACGGGCTCAGGACCGCTTAATTCCCTAATTCGGCAATTAAGTGCCCAAAGCCTCGCTCCAACCATCGGCGCGTTGCCCGCGCCTTCCACTGCGCATAGAAGGTTCGGGAGAGTGATAGAATTATGTAGAATACTCTAGAATACTCTAGTATGTCCTTATCTAGCAAATAAATACGGGTCCTGCCTCAAGAGAGGCAGAACAACCCTTTTTACCCCCTCATAACCATTCACTCAGCGAAACCCAATTCCGCTTAAGTTCCGCATGACAAACAAACTCGTTCCCGTTTTAACTCTCGAGATAAAGAGTTCTCACGTCATCAGCGCGAGTATAATCTTGATATTAACGTCGGCGCCGTCTCAGACGTTCCCGACTCTATTCGGCCTCTAGCGAGCCCGAGACCTCATCAAATCGTACGGTTTCTGCACCGTTGTATTCGTACTACTCGTAGCTACACTTTGTATTACGGTAGTTAGGCAAATAAACGATTCCCTTTAAAGGTAATCGCTTCAGCCAAGCCCTTATCGCTTAATTCCCAAATTAGCGAACCTCTTTTAGGAAACCCCTTACGATTTCAATACCATTCGAAAGCCCTCGTTTACGCGAGCACGATGGTGGTATTCGCTTAACGTAATTCGATTTACTAAGCCTTCCGCGGACTATTTCCGTGAAAGTCCGACCGGCGCTTAAATCCGGCAAGCCGCGCCGCAGCTTCCGGTCATACGCCGAGACCTTTCCCCTCAGGGATCAAGCCCAAAAAACTATCCGGCTTACGCGAATAGCCTGTGCAAATATATTCCAAGCGTCGGAACGCCGGAATACCTGTTAAGGCTTCCTCATCGCTCTTCACTGCCATATCTGGCAGATATCCCCTCACCCGCTCAATACCGGACAATCCTCGTCCGTCTCCCTTTATCGAAACCCCACCAAGCTCATTCCATTTTATCTACAAATAGTTACAAAGCTCTAGCTACGGTTTTAGCTAAGTAATTAGTCATTCTTGCTTTACCATTATTCTAATATGCATCCTGCGCGGCGACTCCCGTTTCTCACGGCTCGCGCGCGCCTCCAGCCTACCAGCGCTCAACAGCTACCCCCCCCCCCCCGAATATACTATTAAAATAATCATTCCCATTTTGTTTTTCCTTAATAAATTTCATCTTCTTTACACTTTTGCTTCTACAAATCATATCCGCAAATCTCCGAAGTCAAAAGCTAAGTAAATAAAAAGAAATTCCCTTTTCCGGCCTGGTTATTTGAGAAACCGGACCGACAATGAATTCTCTGCTTTTCCCATCGCTGAAGTCGTCGATCCAAGCTTTGTAAGCTCGATGAATTACTTCAGGCGACTCACTGACTGGTTTGCAATGTGCCGCAGCACGTTACAAAGGGCTCAGGGCCGCTCAATTCCCTAAACAGGCAATTAAGCGCCCAAAGCCTCGCGCAGACCATCAGCGCGTTGCCCGAGCCTTCTGCTGCACATAGAAGGTTCGGGTAAAGGATAGAACAACGAAGAATAATGCAGAACATTCTAGTACATTCTTATCTAGTCAATAAATACGGGTTCTGCCTCAGGAGAGGCAGAACATCCTTTTTACCCCCCTCTAAACCATACTCGCTCTGCAAAACCAATTCCGCTAAGTTCTGCATGATAAACGAACTCCCTATCGACTAACCCTTCGAAATACAGGGTTCTTGCGTTGTCAACGCGAGCTTAATCTTGACATCTATGCCAGTGCCGTCTCCGACGTCCTCAGCACCTTTCAACCTCTAATGAGCTCGAAACCTTGACAAACCACACGATAGGTTCGTCGTTGTAATCATAATACCTCTAGCTACATTCTGTACTAGTAGTGCTATGTCAATAGACATTCCCTTTTAAGGAAATAGTCATTATTGTTCCCAATTCGCCCAATCCCCAGATTAGCGAATTCCCTGTTAGGAAACTTCTTATGTTTTTGGTACCATTCAAAAGCTCTTGCCAACGCGGACACATCGGTGGTATTCGCTTCACAATTCGTACTTCTAAGGTAGCACACAGCTATTTCCGTGAAGTCCGGACCAGCGCTTAACCTAGTAAGCTGCGCTGCAGCTTATCTCGAGTCGCCGAGGCCCTTCCTTTTGGTTAACCAACCCGGAAACCTTTCTGGCATTCACGAACGATACCTGTGTTCCTACTCCGAGCATCAGAACACCGGAATTCCATTGGAATTCCCTTTTTCACTCTCTACTGCCATTTTCGGCTCCCAGTCTTCACTCAGCCGTCTCTGCTCAACACCGGACGTTCCCATCCGTCTCTCACTCTCAGTTAACCCTCCAAATGCTTTCTATTAACCCTGCAACTACTTATGCATGCTCTAACTACAGTTTAAGCTAAGTAAATACACAGGGAGCAAATCAACATTTTCTGTGGCTGAAAATTTTGAAGAAAACGCTGGGAGGGGAATCACTTTTCCTGACAATTTTTCATTTTTGGAAAATTATGACGAAAATCTCTGACCATTTTCCTCTGAGTGAAAAATGTGAAGGTTTTCACTATGGCCCTGAAAAACATAGACCCTTTTCATGTCTCAATAATCATTAGCATTTTCAGTGGAGATGGTCCACATCTTTTTCAAGCTGAAGAAAATGCTGAGGAAAATTCTGAA
>WSUB01000124.1:37103-126675 GCA_019633425.1 Tulasnella sp. 424 | reverse complement strand
GTTCCCGATCTGGGTAGCGCCTTATATAATCCGCCAGGTTGCCGTTCTCCATGAAAGGAGAAACAAGGTACATATGATCATTTGCCCGGTATATCCCCATAAAATGGAGAATGTGAGGGTGCTTGAGGATCAACCAAATCGCAGCTTCGTGTTCGAGTTTCTAGAACAAATTTGTGGAAGTGCTCAGCCTCGACCAAACCACCAGTGTCGGAGCGCCATGAATACTGACCTCGATCTCATGTCCATGGGATGAGCGCTTGCCAATACGAAGACGCTTCATGGCTACCTTAACATCCCCCTTATGGATTCCGATGAATAAATCGGAAAAATGTCCGGTTACATCGTAAGGGTCTGTCCCTTGGATAACAATGTCGTCGACTGCAATGACATAGTCCCCGGAACCTCCGTCCGCGAGCACAAACCGTGACAAGCCATTCTTGAGGGGATACTCGCCCCTGGAGGGACCGATAGGCTCAACAGAGGCTTGAACTTCGGAAGCGCTTTGTGCAAATCGTGTGGATGTTCCTTCCACCGTGGAAGACGGCACGTCACGGGATCGGCCCGAAGTGTTTGTGGAATCAATATTTTGAAGAGATGAAATAGAGCTCTGTGAGCACGTGCGAGGGGGTGATGGTGATTCTATGGGGATGGCGGCACTGTTGGCAGAGGAACGCTGAAGGGAACTGGGAATTTGTTGGGCGGGCCCCGGGTCGTCATATCGAATGAAGAATTCCGAAAGACTTGGCTTGGGCGCTTTGTCGCCCTTGCTCCTGATTTCAGCCAGCTGCAAGTTGCCCGTAGGAAAATCAGCTGGCACTGGTTCCGGGTGAACCACCACCGACTGACCAATAACATGGCATCTGTCCCAGTATCTTGCGAAATACGCCAGCTCTCAATGAGCAAATAATGCCCACGGGTAAAGTCCAAGGTCGAGTTCGTAAGCTTTTCTGCATCTATTTTAACTGCATGGCTGTCAGGCACCTGAATCCAATTTCGGTTAAGGGGTCTCGCGCTCACGGCACACCGTTACACGGCTGTTCGAAGCCAGGAGGCCGCATGACGGAGAAGCGTTAATGAAATGGTGTGATTCGTCCTGTTTAATTATGCTATAAAGAACTGGCAGTATCCCCTTGTTGATCAAAGTAAAAATGGGATCGCGTGTAGAGGCGTCGGTCGCTTCACAACAAGTGTACAAGGTCAGATCGAACCAAGGCTTCTAGAAGGAGTCAATAGCACTGACATGATATTAGCAAGCTCCGAGGTTCGATTCCTAGGGAAGGAAGACTCGAGGGTGTCCAGGACATCGACGCTGGTGGTTGAGGGAGCGATGTCCTGAGAACGCAGAGACCCGGGTCACCATCAACACTACAAACGCTCACGTGCCCGCTTGTCCATCCTCGAGCGCCTCGAATGGCAGACCACGAGGTAAACGGTCGATTTGCCGTAACTTCGTACTCGATAAACCTTTGGGGCTATTTTAGTCAGGAGGGAGCGTTCTCCCTGAACACCGAAACGGAATGTGCCTGTCGCAAATCCGCGTCTATTTTGGGGTGTCACTTTGAGGCATTAATGAACAAAAAAACAAAGGTTTCAGAACAATTTGCAGAAGAAGATACCTATCTGAAGACAGGCGTGACATATCCGAGAAGGGACAAAGTAATCTCATTGAGCAACTCGCTGCAAAAAAGAACAGACTTCAACTAGTTCTAGGTCACGGGGAACTAAATACAAACGACATAAGAAGGTGCTAAACCGATTCGCCTAGCTGATTAATTTGCAGTGTCTCCAGTTTTGGCCCTGCATCAGTACATTTGTTGCGCGGTTCCAGTAGGCCCTCCAATCCTTCCTCAACATGTCTCATAGACGGTCTTCTCTCGGGCCATCTCGACCAACACTTGACCATCATCTCCTTGATAGGATCCGGTAACTGAGAATACTTGTCCCAGTCCTCGACGGGATCCTTCGGGTTGTCGGGGTCGCAGATAGAGGTCCACAATTTACTGGCAGGTAGGTCCGAGTACGGGACGTTGCCAGTCATGACCTGTAACAGACGTTGCACCCCAAAAAGGAATTAGTACCATCCTGGGGAACCTAAAACTCCCATACCTCGAACATAACCATGCCAAAACTCCATACATCAGCGCTATAGGATTCTCTTTCCTTGTCCAGCAAGAGTTCGGGTGCCATCCAACGTACACTCCCTGCTTCCCGATGCGGCGGGGTCCACTGTGGATTCTCTTCCATTATCCGAGACAGCCCAAAGTCCGAGAGCATGGCGTCATCCTCATTGGTAATAAGGACATTATTCTAGAGACGAGGTCAGAGCAATCACGCGACCGGACTTTCAATGAATGGGTGGACCTACCGACTTGAGATCGCCGTGGACTATTTCAGGAGTTCGAGAATGAAGGTATGCCAGGCCCTTTGCAATATCGAGCGACTGCGACCAGTGGGGAGTCACGCATGGATGACAAACGGGTCGATTTTCAATGACTTACGAGTTTCAAACGATCCGCATTGGGTGCTGTCTTGAGATAATCACGAACGTTGCCCTTTTCGTACCACGGAGAGATGAGTGATACGAGCGGTGTAGCTGCAAAACCAAGGATTGGAGCAACGTTTGGATGAGCGATTGTGGACCAAGTCGTTATCTCTCGAGCGAGTCTCTGTAAAATAGCAGGAACGATTAGAATCGCTGAAACGAGCATACGCAGGCGTCCGGACGTACCCCGACCATTCGCTGAAACACGTCAACTTCATCATATTTACTTACACCTACATGCCGAAGCACCTTGACTGCAACCTATTTAGATGGACGTCACATGATTAGACGGCTAAAACCAGGTCGCCGGAGCAACGAACTAACCGCTCTCGGATTTGTCTCCGCGTATGTTGCAAACCGCGCTTCGCATCGATACACGTCACTAAAACCCCCTGAAGAGGATACTTCAGGCACCTTGACTCTGCCACGCATGACCCCGTTGACGGGAATATATGGCATCCATTGCTCCTCGGTCGCGTCAGGGAAGAACCCCGGAATTGAACTGTAGGTAGATCTGGGGCGAGCGGGGCGAGATAATCTAGGCTTGGCTTGCGGGAAGGAGAATAGTTCATCGTCCGCGAACACATCGGATTGCTCAACTCTTGGCGGTACGATGGCCAGAGGATCAGTTGACACCCTGTCGCGAGCAGAATATCGCTTCGCAGCAGGGCCCACCGATCTGACAGGGGTGTGGTCGAGTGAATTTCCCTCAGACCTCCAAGGATTCAGCATTAAGCCGACGAATTTCGAAACTCTACCGTACGCCGTGGTAGGCTCTGCGTTGGACATGAGGGAGTCTGTTGGCTGGCCCGCGTTGTCGGAAACCGGGTATTCCCGGCCAGATAAAGGCGCGACCGTCGAAACGGCGGAATGCGATAGTTTCCGGAAGGGAAGAGGGCTTGCTCCTATAGGTTGAGCTACAGGGTACAGAGTGGCTGGTAAGGATCAGTTATACTGCAAGTTTTGTGGCAGTGCTCAGACCAACCTGATGGGGTATACCGAATTTGGATCCTGGATGTGTCGGGTTTACGGGGCGAATCAACCTTTTTCTTAATCGCTGCAAGCTTTTATGTTCTGTTAGCAAATACAGCGGAGGCGCTCATCCGAAAATATTCAGCGTACCAACTTGGCGCTATCCGACTTGGCCGCATCTTCGTGCGATATGGACCAGCTCTCCACGTGAATACGATGACCACTAGTCAAGTCCAGCCCTTTTTCTTCGACTTTCTGTACTTCGAATTTCACTGTACTATCGGTGAGCCGAGGGCGGGATGTGACGGTACTCGGGGCCGAACCACTCACAACTAATGACAATTGAGGATCCTGCACCCACGATTGCCTGAGCAGGATAGACAGTACAGACATTGACAATACTCCCTTGAACTTTGACCTTGTACATGACTGGCCAAGAGCTGCGGTTCGTCAAGGTCAAGCGAGATTCGGCTCGAGGATGATCCCCTATCGACCACAAACACAAACATCAGCAGTTGCCCTTGTTAATTGCCTAACTTAGCTGACGGGATATTTGAAGAGTCCGTGGTTCAACTTCCGGTGGAAGGTGACCGTTGAATGCTGGATACATGATGGGAGATGAAGAGGGCCTACGGGGTGAACACTCCTAGGGTCGCAAGATCTACAGAGGATAGCATTCATTGTAAGCCATTCCATTGATACTTGTCGCTTTGAGGGTGAACCCACACCAGGCGCTATCCTAGGGTGGAAGGTGGTGGCGGTGCTGGGAGAGTGGTGTTGGGGATGCCCTGTCACGTTTGGTCTCCGAGTGAGCGTTCTATGTCCCACGGTTAGGGTGACTTGTCAAAAGCCAATTGTCCAAACCACACTCAAGGACCCCAGTCAGCTCTGTCCACATGCTCGGCAAGGTCTAACGGCACCGTAACGCGGTTGTGAGAATCGGCGTTCTCTTGGTCCTGTCAATCATCAACACCTCAAATGTCCCCTGTCCGCTTCTAATTTACGAAAAGCACAGGTCTACAGTAATTAAGCCTGACCATCTTGTCTGCATCGCCGGGCAAAGATGCTACAGGTTTGATATTCTACATAGCCTAACTACCTCCCAGCTGTTTCATAGTAGTTGGTGTAAATTTTATTACTTAGTTTCTTTTATATATATACATCTACGGGCTTGATTGGGTCTCGGGGCTGAGTTGCCGGGTTCGAAGCAGGTATGTCACACCAACACTTCAAGGGGAACATTACTTAGGTTGATGTTTCGGTGCATCGCTCTTTTGGGCCTCAGCCCTCCAGTGAACTTTCGGCGGTCTCATCCCGCCCACTCTCTCCTCCCTCTCGCCGTCTCCTCTGCTCACCCATCGGCATTCCTCTGTCCCATCCACCCTTGGTCTCTCCCCTTCTACAGTCTTTTCGGAACAAACTGAGATGGGACTACGCAAGCTGATGCATGGGGAACCCACTGTACCTGTGATCACTGCACCTCGCTCTTTTCGTTGCACCTCCCATCTCCCCTCTTTTTTTTTCTCGACGATTCAGACACTCATTACAATGCCCGTCAATTTAGGGTAGTATTCTCTGTCAACGTTCTTACGTTCCTTACTAGCCTCGAGTGTCATGGCGTTTGTCGCGTCTTGGCCCCCAGTCCAGATCAAAATCAAAGCAACTCATGTCCAACGACGCCGAAGATCGCCCCAACGTTGCCGCTCGATCCGGTTTTTCTTTTTGTGCAGACAAGCTGTTAATGTCGCCGAGCCCGTCATTGGATTATCAGTAACCAAGTTTGGCCTCTTATCGGGCCGTGATTTTGTTTTTCGGTGCGTGATCGAGCGGGGACCATGTTTCATGCGTCACGGATTATATGGCGAGTGGGTGAGTCGTTCTTTGATTATCCCCCCTCTTGCCGATTCTCTTTTCTTATATCTGCCGGGGCTGCCCTTGATCCTCTTTCCTTCAAACGTGGCGTCAGCCGCTAGATTGAAATTTGACGTTCCATTGAGCATCCATAAAGCAACAAGGCCATCCCTGCGACCTACTCAGCAATCGGAGAGTGTTCGTGTGACTATTAGCTCGAAGCGCCCTTTTCGAGAGACTCAAGACCAAGCCCCTAGTCTGAATGGCAATGCCGCTACATCAGGCCCAGTCTCATCGGCCTTTCAACCTCACCCATTCACGCTCAATGAATTCGGAGTTTGAGGTTCCTTGTAAGCCTCCTTCATATTTTCATTGATTTCCCTTTTATAATCATTCCGCTGCCGCCTCCCAGCGTACAAAATTCACGTCCACTCTCGCCCCACCTGGACCGCTGCCAAGCCTGTCCCCAAGGAAAGGAAAGCATTCGACGGACTCGAGTCAAGATTGAGACCAAGTCGGGCGAGCTTCTCCTCTCACCAAGGCAGGAGGATCCTCATGAGATTTCAGAGTCTCAACATTGCGGGATAGGACGTCGATCGAAGTCCGCCTTGCCAAATTTTTTTTTTGTAAGAAAGGTTCGTGCCTTACTTGTACGTTAGTTGAATGATGGACTCCCTAATATCCATGGCCCTCTTCAGCGGTATCAAGCCAGCAACTTGAACATCAACACAAACAGCGAGTGGGAGTACAACTTTTCGAAACAGGCACGGCTCAAAGAAGACACATGCGTACTTCGCTGCTGACCTCAACGACTGGGATACGCGGTTCCGTAAGGAAAAACTGTTAAGTACCCGGGAAAGGGCTGTTGCTTTATGTGACTAGCATGCGACCCCAAGCTTGTTCAGAGGGCTGCCCGACCCAAACACCCCCAGAAGTGAACCAAACCCTGGACCTACTGTATGTCATCCACCTCTTTCCGTTGGGCTTATTTCTGATATTATCTTCCGCAAAATCCTACGCCCCCCGCGATCTCATCGGACATCCAGAATAAGGGGCAGGTGGCAAATCGGATCCTGGAGTTTCACAAGTGCAGGAGTCAGTCGACAGCCAAGGGATTTTTTCGGGGGTTGTTTGCGCTCTCGTCCATTTTTTTTACTTACTCTCACGAATCGCTACCGGACTTTAATAGAAACGACTATTACTCTCCTGTACATACTCCACATCGTCCAGCTGTCCAAAAAATTGAGGCGACTGCGTGTCTTTGGTAGACAGGCAAGTCTTCTGGTGGTAGGGGTGTGGCCTTCACCAGAGGAACTTGAAGAGCAGCAAGGTTTAAAAGAACCGCCGAATTTTAGTGAAGGGTGGGATAGGTCAAGCCACGTTTAATCATCGGAAGAGAGATCAATTCTTACTATCCAAACGGCAGCTCGATAAGGTCGCGTCCGCGCGGCAAATGTAAATCAGGTGTAATTATGAATAAATATATTGAACTACGAATATCCTTGGGTAATCATGTGGGGAGTGCCCGAATCGTTTCGAAAGAGTTGGTTCAATACAAATGCCAGTTTCGGAAAATACGAGAGGAAAATATGTATGCTACAAGGCGCGACCTATCCTCCTGCAACAGGCTGGCCAACCATTCTTCCATCACCCTCATCGAGGGTCTTTCCTCGGGCCTCCGACGCCAGCACTGTTCTATTGTATTCTTGACAACTTCAGGTAGCTGGGGATATTTTCCCCAATCATCGAAAGGAGCCATGTGATTTTGAGGGTTGCGTAACAGCAAAAACACGTCCTGCTCTGAGAGGCCAGAATATGGCGGCTCGGAAGTGAAAACCTAAAATTTACAAGTCAGATGCCCCTTGTAAGGCTCGTCGAATAGAGAAATTCAAACCTCGATTGCAACCCCGCCGAAGCTGTACACATCGGTTTTGCACGATGGTATCCCTTGTCCGTTCAGTAACAGCTCTGAAGGCATCCATCGGATGCCCTGTAGCAGATGCTCAGCGCCGGACGACGAGTTTGCGGCAGCTAATCCCAATCCCATAATAAGGGCGTCACCGCTCTCGTTAATGAGAACATTTTCCTTGAAGTGTGCAATGACGTAAGTGAACCGAGTTCGAATATCGAGATACTCGGGGAAGGTCGCCTTACAGGTTGAACATTCCCGTGAATCACGGGCGGATCTTGCGAATGAATATAAACCAAGCCTTTCGCGATGTCGTGCAGCTATGTTCAATAGTATTTCAGTAATGAAACGATTTGAAAGCGCGAAAGAAGAGACCAAGGTGTTTTACATACAAGTTTCAACCGGTTGGCATCTGGACGTGCGAGTAGGTATGTTCTAAGAGTGCCTGGACTATACCAAGGATAGATGACTGCTTGAACTGGTAGCAGAGTGATACCGAAGAGGGGAACAATGTTAGGATGTTTCATTGCGGACAAAGTGTTGGTCTCCCAAGTTAGTTGCTAGCGGAAGAGAGCGCTGATCACGACTATGACTGCTGTGTGGTTGAAGGCGCGCCCACCTGCATCACCTCGAGAAATGGCTGTGAATCGTTGGATCCTTCAAGCGCTACGGCCCTCAGAACTTTAACAGTAACCTGGTCAAAGGATTAGTAAGGGGTCCTCGTACTGTGCGTTCCCCTAACAGTGAAATACAACACTAACCACCCGTACTGCCGCATCTCCGCGAAACCGTGCTTCGCACTGATACGCTTCACAAAGCACTCCACGAGAATAAGGGTGTCCTTGAGGTATTTTCACTTGCCCGTACCAAGGTGAGTTGCCGACGGGTGTAACATCCATCCACTCCCGTTCGGTAGTGTCCAGAGAGTTGCACCGGGGAACGCCGGGAGGGAACGATAAAGGCACGACCGAAGGTCCTGGTTCGGGTAGTGACAACCCCAAGCTATTCAGGGATATGCCACCTGAATCGCTAGTTATCTCGTCGGGGACAGGACTGTTGCCATCGAAATCTTCTTCCAGGGCGGTCACAAAGGAAGCGGTCGAGCTTGTTGGCGAAGACTCCCCACTCTCAGCGGTCGCGGAGGCGTCTTGTGGAGATGTCCCGTCACTACCGCACATTTGGTAGTAAACATCGTCCATCCGAGGACGACGCTGCGGGTCTTCGTCCCAGCATTGAACAGCGATCTTCCACAGCTTCTCATCGGACTCTCCCGTTTGGGAATGGGTTGGCCACCGCGCGGGACGGACACCGGATAGCACAGCCTGAATAACCGCTGGCTCGCCTTTAAGATGATGGAATGGTATCTCTCCGCTGAGTACCTACAATGTACCTGCATCAGAATGATCGAGTAGCTTAGTCATGAAACGCGCTCCAACCATACCTCAAACATGGAAATGCCGAATGCATACGTGTCTGACGCAAAAGAACGGGATGCCTCCTTCAAGACCTCAGGACTTTGCCAACGACCGGACCCTTGGCCCTTTGACGCAGAAGCCGTGATTGAAGGGGCGTATTTTGCCAGGCCGAAATCGCACAATATGGCTCGATGGGATTCTGAAACCAAAATATTGCGAGCTTTGATATCACCATGAACGATGCCCAGGACGTGGAGGTAGGCTATGGCATCCGCTGTTTCCCGTAGCTATCCGGGAATAACTCGTGAGCGTCGCGTACAGTTAATCAATCACTACTCACAAATGAAGTGCGCTCCAAATCCGGGCGGCGCCTGATAAAATCCGCCAGGTTGCCGTTCTCCATGAAAGGAGAAACAAGATACATGTGATCATTTGCTCTGTATATCCCCATAAAATGGAGAATGTAAGGGTGCTTGAGGTTCAACCAAATTCCTGCCTCACGCTCGAGTTTCTAGAATCAAGTCCTGGAAGTGCTCAGCCTCCACCAAACCACCAACGCCGGAGTGCCATAGATACTGACCTCGATCTCCCGTCCATGGGATGAGCGCTTGCCAACACGGAGACGCTTCATGCCTACTTTAAGATTTCCCTTATAAATTCCGATGAATAAATCGGAAAAATGTCCAGTTACATCGTAAGGATGCGACCCTTGTATAACAATGTCGTCGACCGCAATGACATGATTCCCGGAATCTCCGTCCGCCAGCCCTAACCGTGGCGAGCTATTATTAAGAGAGTCCCCGCTCGTGGAGGAACCGACAGGCAGACCAAAGGCTTGACCCTCGGAAGCGCTGGTTGCAAATCGGGTGAATGTTCCTTGCACGATGGAAGATGGTACATTAGGGGATCGGCTCGAGGTGTTTGTAGAATCATTATCTTGAGGAGATGGAAGAGAGCTTTGTGAGTAGGTGCGAAAGGGTGATGGAGGTTCTATTGGAGTGGCGGAACTATTGGAGGAACGCTGATGGGGACTTGATATTTTCCGGGTAGGCCGCGGATCGTCATATTGAATGAGGAATTCTGAAAGAATTGGTTTGGGCGCTTTGTCGCCCATGCTCCTAATTTCAGAGAGCTACAAGTTGTCCATTAAAAATTTGGCTGGCACTGGATTCTTGGTGCACCACCACCGACTGACCAAGACCGAGGCATCAGTCTGAGCATCTTGCGAAATAAGCCAGCTCTCAATGAGCAGATTATGCCCACGAGCCAAGTCTAGGGCCGAGTTTGTGACCTTTTCTGCGTCTATTTTAACTGAATGGCTGTTAAGAACCAGGATCCAATTCTGGTTAAGGGGTCTCGCGCTCACGGCACACCGTTCTACGGCTGTTTGAGGCTAGGACACCGCATGACAGAGAAGCGTAAATGAACCGATGTGATTCGTCGTTTTTAATTATCCTGTAAAGAATCGGTAGTATTCCCGAGTTGATCAAAGTAATAACGGGATCGCATGTATCGGCGTTGTTCGCTTCACAGCAATCTTCCGAGGTCAGATCGAATCAGAGCTTGTAGAATAAATGGATCATACTGACATGATATTAGTAGACTTCGAGGTTCGATTCCAAGGGAAGAAAGACTCGAGGGCGGCCAGGACATCGACGCTGGTGGTTGAGGGAGCGAGTTCCGAGAACCGCTGAGACCCGGGTCACCATTACCGCTGCAGCAAAGTTGGCATAAACACGTCCTTACGTAATTTTCGGCGTTCCCTACGTCGTTTATCAGCGACGAATTTACCTCTGTTTCAGCTCGTTCTCATTCAGGGTAACGTCCAGTCGCTCCAACTTGATCTTGAGAGCGACAACCGGCTCAAAGAGCTTTGATGAGCTCGTTTCGGTATCCTTTATCACTGTCACGGTCCGAGCGCGCTTCTGATCGCTCCCCACTACAGGGAGTATGGACAAACAATATTCGGTTCGCTAGTAACTTCCAAAAAAGGATGCACCCCCAGGTACCAGGTGAGCCAGCGAGCGCACGCGGGTGCATTTTGAATTGAGCATGCCTAAAGTCCCGACTTCCAGCCGTGAAGAAAGAACAGCCCTGCCGCCAGAGAAACTGTAGATTGCACACCATCAAGCATTATGGTCGGGTCTAAACTTAATCCATTCCATGACCCTAATTGTGGACATTCGCGCACAAATCATGGCGAAAATTAACCTCTATGTCGGCTTCCACGCATTACTTGAGCAAGGTGCTCGACGCACGGCACGTGCGACCCAAGTACAGCAATTTACAGTGTTTAAAAGTGGTTTGGGAGTGGCGGGGGGAGATTGTCGCGCGGGGAAACCTTGCATGGCGGGAAAATTGGGTTTTGAACGGAACGGTGTATAAATGGCCGATTTCGACGCTGCAGCGCGGAAATCGTCCGCACAAATTTCGCGCCGGAAATCAAGCCCAGCTGCGCCACCAATGAAGCAGGAGTGACTGTGGCAGCTGCCAATTATGCTGGGCAGATTTGTTGGCGCAACCGGCGGGGGAATTTAGATAATAACCGGCGCACAAAGGAACTGCGCACACCAAAATAATGATAGTAATAATGAAAAAGAAAGAAAAAAGAAAATAAATAAGGGGGCCGAAGGAAAACACCAAAAGGAAGAGCAAAAGGCAGAGGTAAAAGCAAAAACTATAAGCAACTAGGGACTGGGATAGAATGGCATACTGTATAATTTCGACCTTAGCGTCGTTCCTGTGGCGTTTCTGAAATTTACAGGGTGAGCTATTGCTCTACAGTGGTACCAGGCCACTTTGCAAACATGCTGGCCAACCAAGCAATAGTTGTATTTTGAAACTAACACACCAACTGAAGGCGCGTCGGTGGTGAGAACGTGTAAGGAGAGAAAGTTGCCCAGGCTTATGGTAGATCGGCAGCCTCGTCCTCCGGTTAGGCCGAGGTCGATTTGCGAGTTGCGGCGATTCGAGCGGCCCGTACACGCGATGTGACGGTAATTGAATAGAGATTGGGTAGAAGCATTCGTGATTTGTTTGGAGGTGAGTCGTGAAGAGGTCGGCAGAGAGTGAGGGATGTTTCGGAACTGGTATGGTGTTCGGCATGTACGTATGTAGTTACAGTAATCGTTTCTTACGACATGATCGTAGCGGCGCTATCCCGCCAAGTCCCCAACTCCGTTTGTCTGTGAAAGGGGCGAGTTCGCGTTTCAGGTGGGTTCGTGCAGACCCCCCCCCCTCTTTGCTGTTGGCTTTGTCTCAGACTGCCTGGCCGAGAGTGCCCGAACGGGAGGACAGGCAGGCTGAGGCCCTGAGACTAGTCTACGACCGAGTCGGGGACTCGGGGTGCTCAACCGTTACTGATCGCCGCTGTAAGCACTTCCCATCACCAACAATCGTCGCCAGAACTCTCTCTGCTCTATAGGACCAAACCAAGGAGTATGATCGACTCTGCGTTAGGTGTGGTACCGTGGAGATATGTCGTGGGCTCATAAGCTAGTCCTGGTTTCCCTGCTAAATGATAATCATTTGGTGACTAACAGGATTACGTAGTTGGTCGTGGCTAGGGGTCATGAACTCAGAAACCGGGAACGATCCTTTTTTTTTGGAGGGCCATCAGTGACAACGTGGAATTTTGAACCCCATTCGACATCTAGGAGCTGGAGGCTCACGTCATCCGATCCACAGTACCGAGGTAGATCCAGTCGAAGCTGGTCTTTTTTGAGCTCCTGAAGCTGATTGATGTCAAGGAGTAGTATTTGCGGGATCGCGGGGCGAGGGCTCCGAAATTTGGTTTAAACCTGGACCCATTCAGCCAAGCCATACCACTGTGAGCGAGCCTTGCCTTCTATACACGCTCCCCGCGAGCTCAGCCCTTAGTAAATTCTGCATGAATTTGCAGGATCTATTTGTTGAGCCCATCTGAGGCTGGCCCGAGGGTTCCTGTTTGCCCATTTCAAAGTTACTACATTAAAATGCCACTACCTAGTTCTAGATAAATGGTCATACGTGGCTTCTTTATGCTTTTACAAGCTTCCGGTGTAGCACATCTTGTCGCGTCGTTCACTAAATACTTCCGCTTCACCTATTCCAAGTCCAGACTCATTCTCTGGGCCAGTTCACGCTGCTGAACGCATAGGATGAGGTATCACTATCTAACTGTCCATCAGAAGGGGTCATCACAGTGTCCGGCATTTTGACGTTCCTATCAGAGGCTCTCGCCATCGCTAAGTACCCGTCGCTTAACTGAACCCCGTGCCGCCAACCGCCCCTCGACTACCGACATTGATAGCCGTTCCTGTGGCACCCGTGACCAACAGTTTTGGATGATATCTTTCAGGGATTTTTCGAGCTCGGGGTACTTGTTCCAATCTTGGACAGGGCTGACTGGTTTGGTGTGATCGTTCACGGCGAAAATTATCCTATTATTCGTCAAGCTGGCAAAGGGCAGGTCAGACGTCATGACCTTGAAAAAGAGATCGCCTTCCAGTCAATCCAACTTGATCTCCTCGCCGTAGAAAGGGAAGAGAATCCTCACCCAGAAGGCCAAGCTTCCGAAGCTGTATGTGTCGCTCTCGCATGACCTCGAACCTCCCAAAATCTGCTCTGGAGCCATCCATCGCCAGGTTCCGGCCTGCTGGTGCGAAACAGTGTACATATGCTCTTCTCCCAGAATGGTTGCGAGTCCAAAGTCCGCGATGCGAGGCTCGTTTTGCTCGTCGATTAGAATATTCTCCTGCAAAAGAGCGCAATCTATGTGAGCTTTTTGCTATGCAAGAAGTTTCGTGAGACATACCGGCTTTAAATCCCCGTGGGCGATTCGAGGGGTCCTTGAGTGAAGAAAATCCAGGGCCTTCGCAATACCGTGCAACTAAGGAAGAAACATATGCGTTATAGTTGAGGATGATTGTCCTGGTGAAGCCAACTTTAATACGCACCAGTTTCTGTCTGTCGACGTTGGAGTTCACGTCCAAATATTGTCGTAAACTGCCTTGCCTGTACCAGGGAGAGATGAATCCGAGACTAGGAACCAAAGTGTACCCGATCATAGGAACAATGTTGGGGTGGCTTAGCCCTGACCAGGTTATAGCCTCCTGCTGAAAGCGCTGATAGGATTTTAGAGAAGGGAGCCAAAGCAAAGATATAAGCCAACACCCAAGTAAATGGTTGCATTACAGTCGAACGTACTGCTTGATGAGATTCATCGTCACCAAACTGGTACAAGTCGACTTTTCGGAGAACCTTGACCGCAACCTGGGTCAAAAAACCAAAACGAATTCATGCGTCAAATGGATAAGATTGAAATAAGTAGCTATAACATCATTGCAAACCCACCTCGACTGGATGTAGATCTGACGACTCGCAGAACCGGATGCGGCATTTCCAGACGTCGCTGGAGCCACCGCACCGGTCCGGTTTCCCTTTAGGTTCACTAACCCATCCACGAAATGACGGTTCAGTTGATACGAACCGGATTTCCGACCATGCTGGGTCACTGGGACTAGGCGATGGACATGGGAGAGGAGGGGCCCTTGGGGCCTGATCGGGCTGCAGTGTCTCCAGTTTTGGCCTTACATCAACACCTTTGCTACGCGGTCCCAGTAGCCTCGCCAATCCTTCCTCGACATGTCTCATAGAAGGTCTCCTCTCAGGCCATCTCGACCAGCACTTGACCATCATCTCCTTGATAGGACCTGGTAACTGAGGATATTTGTCCCAGTCCTCGATGGGATCCTTCGGGTTGCTGGGGTTGCTGGGGTCGCAGACAGCGAACCACAATGGACTGGCAGGCAGGTCTGAGTACGGCAAATTGCCGGCCATAACCTAACAGTTGAGTATAAGGATCCCGCCCAAAAGAAAACGAAATTTAGTGCCATTCTTGGGTACGTAAAACTCCCGTACCTCGGACCAAACCATGCCAAAGCTCCATACATCAGCGCTAGTGGACCTTATTCCCTTGTTCAACAGAAGTTCGGGTGCCATCCAACGTACGCTCCCTGCTTGCCAATGCGTCGGGGTCCTCTGTGGATACTCTTCGATTACCCTATACATTCCAAGGTCCCCGATTACGGCTTCACCCAGATTGCCAATAAGGATATTTTCCTGGAGACGAGGTCAGACGGGACTCTTAATGAATGCGAGCACTCACCGGTTTGAGATCTCCGTGCACGATTGGAGGGGTTAGAGAGTGAATGTATGCCAGTCCCGTGGCAATATCGAGCGACTGGGACCAGTGGCGAGTCAAGTACGGTAAAGATTGGGTCGATTTTCGACAACTTACGAGCTTCAAACGATCTGCGCCGGGTTCTCTCTTGAGGTAATGGTGTAGGTTGCCCTGTTCGAACCACGGAGAGATGACTGACACTAGTGGTGTAGCCGTAAAACCAAGGATTGGGACAATATTCGGGTGACTAATTGCGGACCAAACTGCGACTTCGCGAGCCAGGCGCTGTAACATAGCAGAAAGCGTTTCGGATCCCTAAAACAATTATACCCAAGCGTACGAACGTACCCCGACCATTCGCTGAAACACGTCGACCTCATCACGTTTGCTTGCGCCCATTTGCTCAAGTACCTTGACTGCAACCTATTTAGGTGGGCGTCACATAATTGAACAGCTGAAACCAGGTCACCGGAGCAGCAAACTAACCGTTCTCGGGTTCGTCTCCGCGGACGTTGCAAATCGTGCTTCGCACCGATACACGTCACTAAAACCCCCTGAAGAAGATACCTCAGGCACCTTGACTCTGCCACGCATAAGTCCGTTGAGAGGAATGTATGGCATCCACTCCTCGTCCGTGTCAGAGAAAGTTGACAGAAATTGAGACGAATCTGGACCCCAAGGGTAGCAAGTGCCAGGGGTTGATCTGACCCTGGCTTCCGGGAGGGAGAATAATGCGTTGGCCGTGCTCAAACTGACTGGCTCATCTCTCGACGGTACAATGGCCAGACAATCGCTTGACACCCTATCGCGAGCAGGATTTCGCTTTGCAGCAACGGCCACGGATCCGTGACGCGTGTCGTCGGGTGAATCTCCCCAAAACCCCCAAGGATTTAGCATTGAGCTGAAAAAATTTGAAACCCTACCGTACGCAGTGATAGGCTTTGAGTTGGATATGGAGGAGTTCGTTGGCTTGGCCCCGCAGTCGGAAATCGGGATTTCCCGGCTAGACAAAGGTGCCACCGTTGCAACTGCGGAGTGTGACAGTTTCCGGAAGGGAAGAGGACTTGGTAATGTCGGTTGAGCTACATGGAATAATCCGGTTGGGGTATCGGTTGTACTGCAAGTTTCGTGGCAGTGCTCAGACCAACCTGATGGGGTATAACGAATTCGGATCCTGGATATGTCGGGTTTGCGAAGGGGATCAACGTTTTTCTTGATCTCTGCAAGCTTCGATGTTCTCTTAGCTAAGGCAGTGGATGCGCTCGTCGGCTAATATGTGACGTACCAACTTGGCGCGATCCGACCTGGCTGCATCATCGTCCGAGATATACCAGCTCTCCACGTGAATACGATGACCACTAGTCAAGTCTATCTCCTTTTCCTTGGCCATATGTACGTCGAATTTCACTGTACTATCGGTGAGCCGAGCGCGAGGTGTGGCAGAATTCGGGTCGAACCACTCACAGATAATTACCATTGAGGATCCTGCACCCACGATTGCCTGAGCAGGATAAACCTTGCAGACGTTTGAAATACTCTCTTGAACTTTGACCTTGAAAGCAATTGGCCAAGAGCTGCGGTTCGTCAAGGTCAAATGAGATTCCGCTCGATGATGATCTCCTGTCGGCCGCCAGCATAAGCAGTTGCCCTAGCCAAATTGCCTGACTCAACTGACGGGAGATTTGTATCGTGCGTGGTTCAACATCCGGCGGAAGGTGACTGTTGAATGCTGGATACATGGTGGACTCTGAGGAGGGTGAAGCTGGGGCACGGCGGTAACTACTGGGAAAGCGGTGTTGGGATGCCGTGTCGCCGAGTAACCGTACCATGTCTCACGGTTAGGGTGACTTGTCAAAGGGCAAATTGTCCAGACCATACCCAAGGACCCCAGTCAGCCCTACCCGTATGCTGGGACAGGCTCTAGGAGCACCCAAACGCAGTTTTGAGAGATTGGCATCCTCGTCTCTCATGTTCCTGTCAATTTATCAACACTTCAGATGTCACAGTCCACTTATAATTTTATCAGAAGTCCATAGTCTACAGTAATTAAGCCCGAGCATCTTGTCCTGCATCGCCAGGGCAAAGATGCTACAGGTTTGATATAATTCTTTGGAACGCTAGATCAGTCACATATTAACTTTCGAATAATCCCGTAAAGCCGTTCAGGTCCGATTCTGGACACTCTCCTCCCAAAGCCTCCTCAATACCTCCTCGATACCCTTCATACTCGGCCGTTTTTCAGGTCTCCTCGACCAACACATCATAATAATCTTCTTAATAATTTCCGGCAGTTGAGGGTACCTTTCCCAGTTGTCGAATGGTTCTTTTGGACTTGTCGGATCGCAGATAGCGAAATTGATTTTGGCGTCTTGGAGCATAGAGTGGGGTATTTCTCCCGTCATCACCTGAAAATCGAGAAATCAGTTGCCACTCAAATCCTTTTACCCCTTTCGCGCAGGCATATGAGACGTCCGTACCTCGAACACAACGCCGCCGTAACTGTAAACGTCCGTGTTACATGATCTCGTGACCTTGCTGTTCAAGAGAAGCTCCGGAGCCATCCAACGTACGCTACCTCCTTGTCGATGTGAGTTGCTGTACAATGGGTTTTCTTCCATCACCATTGCAAGACCGAAATCCATTATAAGTGCGTCGCCGTTATCGTTAATCAGGACATTTTCCTTCCGAGACAACGGGACAGCGCATGTCAGAACGAATCCATCAAGGCAGGCGTTCGAGGGAATGAGCGACTCCTTACCGGTTTGATATCTCCGTGGACCACGGACGGGTTCTGAGAGTGGAGGTGAGCCAGCCCTGTAGCGACATCGAGCAACTGAAAGCCGGCAAGGACCACTGCCCCGTCAGCGAAAGGCCGTACAAAGAATTCAGTCCCGACCAACTTACAAGTTTCAATCGGTCGACATTTGGATTCGAGGCGAGATAACTTCGAAGGTTGCCCTTTTCGTACCACGGCGAGATAAGCGATAGGACTGGGATAAAAGTCACACCGAGGAGAGGGACGACATTTGGGTGGAAGATCGCTGACCAAGCGTCCGCCTCGCGGTGCGTTCTCTAGAAATATATATATTCAATTTTGAGCTAATGAAAGTGCGGCATGGGTGGAATGTACAAGACGTACCGCGATCATCCTTTTGAGTACTTCCGATTCATCGCAATTGTTCAATCCAACTGGCCGAAGTACCTTCACAGCGGCCTAGTTCACAACAATTGATCCCCTCTCTTAGGTGGTGACAATAAACGAAAAGAACGGAGAACGTACCATCTTTGGATCCGTGTCTGCAGGCGTGGCGAACTGTACCTCGCACTTATGCACGTCGCTAAACCCACCACACGAAAACGCTTGCCCCTGAGGTTTCTTCACTTTCCCCCGGTAAGAGCGGTCGACGGTGATGTACTTCATCCATTCTCCGTCATTCGCGTCCGGTGACGTTCCGCGAGTGGGGCTAAGGTGTAAAGGCGAGGGAGCATTGGGAGCGTGGGGTCCGATCCACGTTACATCATATTGGGTGGTGGGTTCTAGGAAGGGTAATTGCATCATGGTTTTCGAAGGTGGGGGTAAATTGCCGGTTGTCAACGTCGCTGGCTCTTCCACCAGCACCGGGTCAATGTCCATCGCGTCGCCAAACGGACCACCGGGATCGGCATTCTCTCCCTTGGCAGAGATAAACGACCCTGCGGCTGAGCCCGTAGGCGAATTATCTCCTCCACTCCCCATGGGTATTGGGTTCGGACGAGTACGAGGACTTCTCGTGATGGTCGAGTCAGCCACGCTTGAACTGGTCGACTTGGTCCTCCGTAACGTGCCAGTGGGCGCTCGAGAATCAGCAATGTACCTTGCAATTTGCTCGTGTGTCGCGGTAGGGTGAGAGGTGGAGGTGGGGATGGCTGGCGAATCGGCGTTCGAACTTAACGAGGCAAGTGTTTGTTGGCGGGAGGGTGGTATGATGTTAATAGCAGGCGTTGCGGAAGCGGGCTCGGAAGCTGGTTGGAACGAGTGAGGAATCGTCTTTGATCGTGGCGTTGGCGGTAGGCGCGGGGTTTGAGGTATTGACGGTAACGTGTCTTGACGGCTTTGTCCGATCGGTGAGACGTAGCGGATTTGAAATACTGAAGTATCAGGCTTGCGTGGATTTTCGACCTTTCTCTTAATCGCCGACAGCTATAACGAGGTGGCTGTTAATGGAGGCGGAAGCGCTCGTCGGGATATCGGTGCGAGTCGCCTTACCAGCTTGGCGGGATCTGACCGCAATGCATCCTCAAGGGAGATATACCAGCTCTCAACGTGAATGTCATGCCCATCTTTTGAGGCCAGCCCCTTTTCTCTCATGTCCCGTAGCTCTAGTTTTACTAGACAATGGATGAGTTGAACGGGGTGCAGTTGACAAAATAGTGTTGATCGCTTACCGCTGATAACGCATGAAGACCCGGTACGCACTATACCCTGGGCAGGGTAAACCTCACTCCAGCCGAGAATTTTGTGTTGTACTTTGATTTTGTAGACGATCGGCCAAGCGCTCTTATTAGTCAAGACAAAATCACATTTCGGTCGAGGATCATCCCCTATAGATAGACGACCTGACATGAGTAACTTGTTCCACGATGAGCCTGCTTCAACTCACAGGAAAGATGTGCACTATCTGGGATGATTTCAGGGGGGATGTGTCCGTTGAATGTGGAAGACATGCGAAGTGGTGAGAGGAGCACTGGTTGAGGGTCGAGTTCAACTGGACAACTGAAGCATGTGGCGATCCCTGAGAACAAACGCCGCCGCAAACATTGACCAACCACAGCTTGCGGGAAGCCAACGGTCACTCTCCTCTTTCTCTTCCAATACTACTTCCATGGATGCGGCCGAGTTCCACGCAGAGGTTTATCGAATAGTCGCATTAATACCTGTAGGGAGGGTTACGAGCTATGGTAAGAATCATGTTGTCAATTTCACGTACTAACACCGCGCTGAAAAATCAAATCCCTGACAACTTTGAAGGGCATATTGCAAGGCTCATTGGAATGCCAAACTATTCTCGACATGTTGGGCAAGGCACGTGTCTAGCTCTCTCCCTCTCAGATGGATCTCATTCACCTAACATCTCCTACAGCTCTCAAATTTCTACCAGAAGGCACCGCCGTACCTTGGCAACGGGTGGTATCATCTTCCGGTGCAATATCGTCACGAGGTCCCGGAACAGATGGCGCACAGAGGCAGCGGGAAGCCCTCGAAGCGGAAGGTGTAGAAGTCACCGAAGGTCGAGGTGGCGAACTGAGAGTTGATCTCCGCACCGCTGGGTGGTTTCCTGCTTCGGTTGAGGGAGCAGCACCAGATGAAGATGTTGTCGAAGACGAGAATGAGGCTTAGTAGGGACCGATTGTCAGGAAGCATAACCTAGCTCGGCCCTGCTCCATTAACGCTTTTTGCCTTGATGTCAGCGGGCTAGTCCGCCGGCCAGCGTGAACCCTCACAGTACATACGAAAGGCGGGCTATCTCAAGAAGGCTTAGCTATCATAGTTTTAGCGTAAATTCATGGTCTTTGGTTTTTTTTGTGGAGAGGCGGCTTTCAAAACGCTTTTGGGTATGTCACGGCGATGCATTCGGACTTCGGACTTATCGTTGTTGACAGCGAAGACCTTCCACCCCCTCTCGGCAGAGTCGGCACCCTCCCTCACACTCCTTTCTTCCACATCCGGCCTGCGCATTTTTGCTGAAAGGACTTGAGCTTGAGACATCTTTGCCCCTTGGGGGATGATTGTCCTATCGGTTCGCAGACCTTGTGATCGAACGATCGGTCCGAGCGACGCCACAAGCCCGAGAAAGTACCGCTAAACCCGCGCTTTTAGAATATTAGCGAGCTTTTTACAAGTGGGAAGTGTAACCACAACGACCAGCCGTGCTAAACTGTTTTCCCTTTACTGACCCTCGCTAGAAGCAAAGACGGATAGCAACAAAAATACCACGATCGACGTGGAGCTCGGATTTGTATGCAGACACTCGCTAGCCTTCCGGTGTTCATGATCCCGACCACGCGAGAAATTTTCGCGTTTTACTCGGACCCTTATGAAAAGCTGCGGAGGCGTCTTCTCGTCTTCTTGGTCCTCTGACGACAGTCTACGGGACAACGGCGGTTGATCTTGGCAATACCTTGGCGGTATACCACCGAAAACCTGGACTAAATTTACTCTCATTGCTGCGGATACCCTGCTAGCCGTCCAATAAACTTGTTTCTTTGCATGGGATATCGGCACGAATCCTTATTTGTTGCGCTTTTGCCGCCACTTTTGGTTGCATACCTGGCCTTTTTTCACCAACGCAGCCCCCGGACATGCCAAGCCCGCCATCAACCCAACTCAAGCAAGCTCGCTCAACGGTGACTTTGGCTTCTGCTTCTATCTTTGGCGGCGTCTTTAAACAGACTATTAGTCAATGCGACAGAACACCACTCGTACCTTGTCTTTGCGCCTACTCCTTGGGTCTTGGATGCAGGAGTTGTCTGACCTCGCCTCCAATTCTGAGGCGAATTGGAAACGCCAAGTTCGCCTATTCGGCGTAGCATCGCAATGTTAGGCCGTACATTCCTCCGTGAGAAGTCGATGCGACACCTTCGCTGTCATGTCGGAGAAGCCGAAGAAGGTCGCCGGCCTTTGACCGCCAAGCCATGATGCTTTGCTTCTTGTTGATCGGTCATTGACGGTAGAATGCCAAGCTCATCGTATTCATGGTCGGGTCGTTAAGCTGGACGGGTATATAAAGTAGAATGAATTTTCTGCCAAGTCGGGTAGAATCGCTCTCGTACAGCTGTTCCTCTTTTCACCTTTACCACTTACTTTCCTCCTCCCGCATACGTCTGGAACGCTATGAAGCTCACTTCAACCGTCACCGCTCTAGCGGGCTTGATTGCCACTGTCAATGCACATGCTACCTTCCAATACTTCTGGACTGACGCCACTACGTCGACCAACACCTGCGTTCGTACCCCACCTTCCAACAGCCCAGTCGGTAAGTGAAGAGGTTTCCATCTCTCCACTTCAGAGCGGCGGACGACTAACAGAATGACTCGCTATCAGGGACTTTGGACGCCGCCATGTCTTGCAACGTCAACGGTGACACCGGTGTCGCGGGAAAGTGCATAGTCGCTGCTGGCTCGACCGTTTCGGTCGAAATGCACCAACAGCCAGGTGATCGTACTTGCACCACCGAGGCTATTGGCGGCAACCACGATGGTCCAGTCATGTGAGCACATGTTGCCGCAAGCAGCTAAACGTTGAGTAGACAACTGACTAGACTTTTACCTCACTCGCTTCTAGCATATATCTCTCCAAGGTCGGCGATTCTTCCACCGCCGCCGGCAGCACGGCCAGCTGGTACAAGATCTGGCAGAATGGTCTCATCACTGCAGACGCGACGACCCAGACTTACTACTGGGCTACCGATGCTTTGAACGACGTACGTTATTATGGGAGCTCGCATCGACAGGCCTCGCTAACTTATTCCTCTCGCCGTTGGTATAGAACTGCGGCAAGGCCTCCTTCACTATCCCCTCTGACATCGCACCTGGCGACTATCTCCTTCGTGCTGAAGTGATTGCTCTCCACGTTGCTGGCTCCGTTGGAGGTGCCCAGCACTACATGTCCTGCTACCAACTCACCATCACGGGCAGTGGAAGCAAGACTCCAGCTGGTGTCGCCTTCCCTGGTGCCTACTCTCAGGTACGTCCGATTCGTATCTGACTGAACACGATGCAGGTGCTGACCTTCATTCCCTAGACCGACCCCGGTATCTTGTTCAACCTCTACACCAGCTTCACCACTTACACCATCCCTGGCCCCACCGTCTACACTCCCGGAGGAAGCTCTCCCACCACCACCACCTCTAAGAGCTCCAGCACTACCTCCAAGTCGAGCGCCACCACCACCACCACCAAGTCTTCTTCCACCACCACCACTTCTTCTAAGTCAACCACCACCACCACCACCACCACCAAGACCTCGAGCACCACCACCAAGGCCTCCTCTACCACCACTGCTTCTGGTGCTACTCAGACTCTCTACGGACAATGCGGTGGTACGTAGAACCTTTCAGCCTCACGTTGAACACACGTTTCTCACTTTATCTGTCCACCGCACTCGCTCTATAATAGGCTCTTCCTGGACTGGTCCCACTGTTGTAAGTTCCGATCCGTCCATCGAAAGTGACCTCCTCATCTGACATGTTGGTGTTATTTTACAGTGTGCTCAAGGCACTTGCACCTACTCCAACGCTTTCTACTCCCAAGTATGTTCAAGTCAAACGCCCTCCTTTAACACCTGCATATGCTTACGACATCCATTTTCAAATAGTGTCTCTAAGCGTTTCCTCCTCCCCAATCTCTCCTCCGTGTCTGTCATTCCTTTCCGAAAAAAAATGCATGCACTGTTTGCACTTTTGTTATATGGGTCTAGCAATACTGCAACGATTGAAACTCTTTGGGACTCGAGGACAGAAGGAGGAAAATTATTATAGTTGTGATAATAGAGGGACACGACGTGTCTTCAGACCGGTCTGTGACAACCCTGAATACACGAGAGGTTACGGGAATCGTTCAGGTGAGTTGGGCAGCCACATACATTGTTGAGCGAAGTTTACTACGAAGGTCTTGGTTCGGTGCCCAATCTCTCCGCTTCAAGGACTTCATGCAGTAACAGGCTCTCTTGCAAGATTTGTAACCGACTTGTTCGAAAATGGTTGCAGCATTATTGATTAACGTCTGAGCTTCCGCATACCGAGATTGGCGGAGCCGGATTTGACTGAGCCCCAGATATCAGGCTAGTCAATTCTTGCCATTGTTAGTGTTGTCACGCATGGCTAGCGCTTGGTTGTACGAGGTCTGTGCTTCGACGTCTTTGGACTTCTTTTCCTGCGAGTACCCTGTCGCAACCAACGCATTCGGTCGGTACACGTTATCCCCGATGTTCTCGAAGATGGCAAGTGTTGGGGCATACGATGCCCCTGCTTTGATGCTCCTGGACAGCCCTTTTGGACGTTCCCAAGCTCAAGCAATGTGTTCGCTCGGCCCAGGTCACTCCGGATGCTCCCGGAGGTGGCGAGCCCTTTAGCATACGACGGCTCTGCCTCAAGACAGTCATCTCGATGGGGGTGTAGCAGACCATCGTGAGTCGTTCGAAGGCCTTCATTATCCATTCCGCACCATTTTATTTTAATTATCGAATATCTTGAATGCGGTCCTCACTGAAAACTAGTCTTCGGAGGATTTGCCGCAATTGGCTCGCTTTCGGTCATGCTGTTCCTCCCCCTTTCTTCAAGCTCCCCCCTCTGGTCAGCCTCTGCCCTACTTGCCATATCGGCGGACGTGTCTTTTGAAGCAGGTATCGTCGCATTAAACGCCTACCTACCTTCCCTCGCACGTTCGGCACCCGAGATCGACGCTGTCAAAACGGAAGCGAAATGACTGGGGAGTGAATCCTACTAACAGGATGACGGATTTACAGTCGTTGATGAAGAAGCAAGAGAGGCCGTTGAGAAGTATCACACCCTCCTCTCGCGGACTATATAAGGATATCATCCCAGGGCATAGCAATCGGCTATGCCGTTGGCATCATGTTGCTCCTGCTTGCGTTTGTCCCTGCCGAGGCGGCTTTCAAAACGTTTTTGGGTACATGTCACGGCAATGCATTTGGACTTCGGATTTACCGTTGTTGATAGCGAAGACCTTCCACCCCCGCTCGGCAGAGTCGGCACCCTCCTTCACACTCCTTTCTTCCACATTCGGCCTGCGCATTTTTGCTGAAAGGTTTTGAGCTTGAGACATCTTTGCCCCTTGGGGGATGATTGTGCTACGACGCCACAAGCCCGAGAAAGTACCGGTAAACCCGTGATTTTTCGGTATTTACAAGTGGGAAGTGTAACCACAACGACCAGCCGGGCTAAATTGTTTACTGACCCTCGCTAGAAGCAAAGACGGAAAGCCACGGAAATGCCATGATCGACGTGGGCCTCTAATTTATATGCAGACACTCGCTGGTTTTCCAGTGATCGTGATCCCGACCACGCGAGAAATTTTCGCGTTTTACTCGGACCCTTGTGAGAAACTGCGGGGGCGTCTTCTCTAACCCCCCTTGTCGTCTTGGTCCTCTGACGATAGTTAACGGAATAACGGCGGTAGATCTTGGCAATACCTTGACGGAAAACCTAGACTAAATTTAGTCTCTTAGCTGCGGATGCCCCTGCCGGCCGTCCAATGAACTCCTTTACCTGCATGGGATATCGGCAAGAATCCTGATTTGTTGCGCTTTTGCCACCACTTTTGGTTGCATCCATGGCCTTTTTTCAACCAACGCTTCCCCCTTGACACGCCAAGGCCGCCATTAACCCAACCCAAGCAAGCACCCTCAACGGCGACTTCGACTTCTGGTTCTATCTTTCGCGGCGTCTTTCAATAGACTATTAGCCACTGCGACAGAACACCATTCGTACCTTGTCTTTGATCCTTCTCCTTGGATCTTGATTGAAGGACTTGTCTGACCTTGCCTCCAATTCTGAGGCGAGTTGGAAACGCCAATGTCTCCTATTCGGCGTAGCATCGCAATCTTAGCCCCCACATTCCTCCGTGAGAAGTCGATGCGACACCTTCGCTGTCATGCCAGAGAAGTCGAAGAAGGTCGCCAACCTTTGACGGCCTAGCGATGATGCTTTGCTTCTTTTTGATCGGTCAATGACGGTGGAACGCGAGGTGCATAAGGGTGCATAGTATTCACGATCGGCTAGTTAAGCTGAAAGGGTATATAAAGTCCAATGGATTTTTTCTAGCCAGTCGGGTAGAATCGCTCTCTTACAGCTGCTCCTCGTTTCACATCTAACACTTACTTCCTCCTCCCGCATACGTCTGGAGCTCTATGAAGCTCACTTCTACCATCGCCGCTGTGGCGGGCTTGATTGCCACTGTCAATGCACATGCTACCTTCCAATACTTCTGGACCGACCCCAATACGTCGACCAACACCTGCGTTCGTACCCCACCTTCCAACAGCCCAGTCGGTGAGTGAAGAGGGCTCATCTATCCACTTATGAGCCCTATTCAGCTGACAGAATGACTCGTTACCAGGGACCTTGGACTCCACCCTGTCTTGCAACGTCAATGGTGACACCGGTGTCGCGGGCAAGTGCACAGTCGCTGCTGGCTCGAGCGTTGCAGTCGAAATGCACCAACAGCCCGGTGACCGTACTTGCACCACCGAGGCTATTGGCGGCAACCACGATGGTCCAGTCATGTGATCACCTGTTGCCGCATGTAGCTATACGTTGAGCAGACAACTGACTATACTTCTGCCTCACCTACTTCTAGCATCTACCTCACCAAGGTCGGCGATTCCTCCACCGCCGCCGGCAGCACGGCCAGCTGGTACAAGATCTGGCAAAACGGTCTCATCACTGCGGACGGGGATACCCAGACTTATTACTGGGCTACCGATGCTATGAACGACGTACGTTATTACGTGCACTTGCATCGACAGGCTTAGCTAACCTATTCCTCTCGCCGTTGGTATAGAACTGCGGCGTGGTCTGGTTTACTATACCCTCTGACATCCCAGCTGGCGACTATCTCCTTCGTGCTGAGGTGATTGCTCTCCACGTTGCTGGCTCCGTTGGAGGTGCCCAGCACTACATGTCCTGCTACCAAATCACCGTCACTGGCGGTGGAAGCGGTAATCCAGGCGGTCTGGTCGCCTTCCCCGGTGCCTACTCTGAGGTACGTCCGACTCGTATCTGACTGAACGCAAGGCTGGAGCTGACCGTCGTTTCCCAGACCGACCCCGGTATCCTGTTCAACCTCTACACCAGCTTCACCACTTACACCATCCCTGGCCCCACCGTCTACACTCCTGGAGGAAGCTCTCCCACCACTACCTCTAAGACTTCCAGCACCACCTCCACCCCAAGCACCACCACCACCACCAAGTCTTCTTCCTCCTCCACCACCACCACCACCAAGTCTTCTTCCACCACTACCACCACCACCACTTCATCCAAGTCAACTACCACCAGCTCCACCACCAAGACCTCCAGCACTACCACCAAGACTTCCTCTACCACCACTGCTTCTGGTGCTACTCAGACTCTCTACGGACAATGCGGTGGTACGTAGAACTTTTCAGCCTCACGTTGAACATACGTTTCTCACTTCACCTGCCCACCAAACTCCCTCTATGAATAGGCACTGGCTACACTGGCCCCACTGTTGTAAGTTCCGATCTGTCCGTTGAAAGTGATCTCATTATCTAACATGTTGGTGTTATTTTACAGTGTGCTCAAGGCACTTGCACCTACACCAACGCTTACTACTCCCAAGTATGTTCAAGTCAACGCCCTCCTTTAACACCTGCATATGCTTACGACTTACATTTTCAAACAGTGCCTCTAAGCGTTTCCTCCTCCTTAATATGTCCTCAGTGCTTGTCATTCCTGTGCAAAAGAAATACATGCACCGTTTGAACCTTTGATACATGGCTCTAGCATCATATGCTCTACGCATGCTGTTTTGACCCGGACGTCCCTATTCAGTCTCTACGTCAATTCTGCCTCCGTCGCTATTCAGGCGCTGATGGTGATCTCGATGAGAGGTGGGGCAGATCATCGTGAGTCGTTCAAAGACTTTTAGTACGTATTTCACGCAATTTAGGTCGAATTAGGGGAATCCCTTCAATGCAGCCCCACATCGAAAACGAGTCTTGCTCGCATTTGCCGCCATTGGCGCCCTTTCGGCCACGCGTTTCCTCCTCTTTTCTTCAACCCCACCTCTCCGCTTTACTTGCCATATTGGCGAATGTGTCTTTTGGAGGACGTATCATCGCATTAAACGCCTGCCTACCTTCCCTCGCACGTTCGGCACCCGGGTCCCGAGGTCGTCGCTGCCAAAACGGAGGCCGAACGACTGCTGAATGGAATTATAAACCCCACCACCAGGCTGACTGGGTACTGTCGTTGATGACAAAGCAAAAGAAGCTACTGAAAATACCAGACCCACCTCTCACGGACCACGTCAAGGATATCGTCCCAGTGCATCGCAATTTGGTATGCCGCTGGCATTATGTCGCTCTTGCTGGACTTGTTTCTGTGACAGTCGCAAGTTCAGGCATCGACATGGTATCGGAATGAGCGGGGTTCCTTTACTGTGCCGTCGTGGTTATGGCTCGCTAATGGTTGTGGCGTAGGTGGCAGGAGGCTGGCGACAGGGTTCGGGAGGATCCAAGAGCAGTCCTTCTGGTGGATGCTGACTTCATATCCGAGTCAACGGCCGCCCCCGAGGCAGAAGGAGAATGGAATGTCTGGGCCGAAATTGCTAAGTCGTGGCGCCGACTGGGGCAGATGCTGCACCCATCGGAAAACCGAAACCTAAGGAACCCGTTTTGGTTCTTAGCTGCGTGGTTTTTACTGAGTCACGGTACGTCTTGAATATTCATGACTGTTTCCCAGCGTACAATTACTCAACATTTGATTGTTGTATAACCTCGGACGATAAGTTCGACAGCCATTCTTTTCGCAAAAACAACCCTCCACATGGCAGCCACGTCACTCGTTCTCATTGGAGCTTTTTACAAATGGGAAGTTAACCACAAGGACCAGCCGTGCTAAATTGTTTTCCCCTTACTAACCCTCACTAGAAGCAAAGACGGAAAGCAACGGAAAGACCATGATCGACGTGGACCTCGGATTTGTATATATGCAGACACTCGCTGGGTTTCCGGCGTTCATGATTCCGACCACGCGAGAAATTTTCGCGTTATACTCGGACCCTTATTAGAAACTGGGGGGGGGGGGGGTCTTCTCGTCTTCTTGGTCCTCTGACGACAGTCAACGGAACAATGGCGGTAAATCTTGGCAATACCTTGGCGGTATACTACCGAAAACCTGGACTAAATTTAGTCTCTTAGCTGCGGATGCCCCTGCCGGCCGTTCAATTAACTCCTTTATTTGCATGGTGTATCGGCACAAATCCTTTTTTATTGCGCTTTCGCCACCACTTTTGGTTGCATACCTGGCCTTTTTTCACGGACGCGGCCCCCTGGCTCGCCAAGGCCATCATTAACCCAGCCCAAGCAAGCACCCTCAACGGCGACTTCGGCTTCTGGTTCTATCTTTGGCGGCGTCTTTAAATAGACTATTAGTCAGTGCGGCAGAACACCATTCGTACTTTGTCTTCCCCCCTGCTCCTTGGATCTTGGTTGAAGGAGTTGTCTGACCTCGCCTCCAATTCCAAGGCGAATTGCAAACGCCAAAGTTTCCTATTTGACGGAGCATCGCAATGTTAGCCCCCACATTCCTCCGTGAGGGGTCGATGAGACACCTTCGCTGTCATGTCGGAGAAGCCGAAGAAGATCGCCGGCTTTTGACGGCCAAGCGAAGATGCTTTGCTTATTTTTAAACGGTCAATGACGGTGGAGTGCGAAGCGCATAGTATTCACGATCGGGTAGTTAAGCTGAAAGGGTGTATAAAGTCGAATGAATTTCTCTAGCAAGTCGGGCAGAATCGCTCTCGTACAGCTGTTCCTCGTGTCACTCTTACCACTTACTTTCCTCCTCCCGCATACGTCTGGAACGCTATGAAGCTCACTTCTACCATCGCCGCTGTGGCGGGCTTGATTGCCACTGTCAATGCACATGCTACCTTCCAATACCTCTGGACTGACGCCACTACGTCGACTAACACCTGCGTTCGTACCCCACCTTCCAACAACCCAGTCGGTGAGTGAAGAGCTTCCCATCTCTCCACGTCAGAGCGGCACCCAACTAACAGGATGGCTCACTACAAGGGACCGAGGACGCCACCCTCTCTTGCAACGTCAACGGTGACACCGGTGTCGCGGGCAAGTGCACAGTCGCTGCTGGTTCGACCGTTCAAGTCGAAATGCACCAACAGCCCGGTGACCGTGATTGCACCACCGAGGCTATTGGCGGCAACCACGATGGTCCAATCCTGTGAGCACAAGCTGTTGTCGCATGTAGCTATGCGTCGAGTAGACAACTGACTATACTTTTGCCTCGCCCTCTTCTAGCATCTACCTCACCAAGGTTGACGACGCATCCACCGCCAAGGGCACCACGGCCAAGTGGTACAAGATCTGGCAAAACGGTCTCATCACTGCAGACGCGACGACCGAGACTTACTACTGGGCTACCGATGCTATGAACGACGTACGTTATTATGGGAACTCGCATCGACAAGCTTAGCTAACTTAGTCCTCTTACCGTGGGTATAGAACTGCGGCAAGGTCCCCTTCACTATCCCCTCTGACATCGAACCTGGCGACTATCTCCTTCGTGCTGAAGTGATTGCTCTCCACGTTGCTGGCTCCCTTGGAGGTGCCCAGCACTACATGTCCTGCTACCAAATCACCGTCACTGGCGGTGGAAGCGCTAATCCTGCAAACGGTTTGGTCGCCTTCCCTGGTGCCTACTCTGAGGTACGTCCGACTCGTATCTGACTGAACGCGAGGCAGGAGCTGACCATCGTTCCCCAGACCGACCCCGGTATCTTGTTCAACCTCTACACCAGCTTCACCACTTACACCATCCCTGGTCCCACCGTCTACACTCCTGGAGGAAGCTCCCCCACCACCACCTCTAAGCCCTCTGGCACTACCTCCAAGTCTTCCTCCACCACCACCACCACCACCACCACTTCTTCCAAGCCAACTACCACCAGCTCCACCAGCAAGACCACCACCCAGACCTCCACTACCACCACTGCTTCTGGTCCTGGTCAGACTCTCTACGGACAATGCGGTGGTACGTAGAACCGTTTAGCCTCACGTTGATCATACGTTTCTCACTTCACCTGCCCACCAAACTCGCTCTATGAATAGGCACTGGCTACAGTGGTCCCACTACTGTAAGTTCGGTCCGTCCGTCGAAAGTAACCTTATCATCTGACTTGTCGGTACTATTTTACAGTGCGCGTCAGGCACTTGCAAATACTCCAACGCTTACTACTCCCAGGTGCGTTCGAGTCGAATATCATCCCTTAACCTGCATATGCTTACGACCTCCATTTTCTCAACTAGTGCCTGCCTTAAGCGTTTCCTCCTTCTCAGTTCCCTCAGTGTCTGTCATTCCGTTTGCAAAAAATTACATGCACTGTTCGGTCTTTTGTTACATGGCTTTAGCACTACTGCAACGATTGAAACTCTTTGAGAATAAGGAGAACATTTATTATGGTTGTGATAGCAGAGGGACACGACGTGCCTTGAGACCGGTCTGTGACAACCCTGAACGCACGAGAGGTTACGGGAATCGAATCGCCATGCGTTCAGGTGATTTGGGCACCCACATTCATTGTTGAGCGATGTTTAGCGTTCAGGTGTTGATTCGGTGCTCGATCTTTCCGCTTCAAGGACTACATGGAGAAACTCTTTTGATGCTCTCTTGCAAGATTCGGAAGCGATTTGTTCGGAGATCGTTGTAGCATCATCAATGAACGTCTTTGCTTCCGCATACCGAGCTGGGCGGAGCCGAATTCGACTCAGCTTCAGATAGCAGCCTACACGACCCTCGTTAGTGCTCTTGTCGTCACAAATGGCCAGCGCTTGGATGTACAAGGTCTCTGCTTCAACGTCTTTGGACCGATGTTCCTGTTAAGGACCCTATCGCAACCAACACTGTGACCGACGGTGTTGGTTGCATTATCCCCGATGTCTTGAGGATGGGCAGCGCTTGGGATACGAGCACCCGGCCTGACGAACGTGGCCACCACGACATTACGCCATCTTGGTAACACTTTATAACAATTTCGGTTATTGATATGGACCTTCTTGATAGAGTGCCTAGCAGGTCTCTCTGGAGCGTCGGAAAAATGGCAGCGAGACCGGACATATGCCTTCTCTTGACGATTGCAGACAGTTTGATTTCCTTGGTGACCGACGCGTGCGATGTTCCGCCTGTAGATTCCACGTGCGAGGCGGGGGTACCGTCCGTCAAGGCGTTCGATTCTGCTTCGAGGGTCGTCAAAGAAGCATTGGTCATGTCGACGCGCTTGCGAGTACTCAAGTCAAAAGGTGGATAGGGTGAGGAGTACAATAGCCTGGAGATGTTGGGAGGGTGTTAAACTGGAAAAGTCGAAGGTATTGGGTCGTACTTATTTGGTGTCAATCGGTACCGCCAGCTCGAGGCTTTCGTTAGGTCGAAGCGATACCTGAGAGAACGAGTTGCCAGCGTTGGTTGGCTAACCCAACCAGTCGGATCGCCCAAACATGGGGTCCCCGGACTCCGCCGCTTATCTCCGTGTGCTGTCCAATCCAAAGCGACCACCACCCCTTCACCTGGATGTCACTATCCTCCGCAACGTCAAGCCCAACTAACCATCGGCGGTTCTTCTGGGGCTGGTTGAGCTATGCGTTTGCGAGGTAATGTTGCAGCCCTTTTGATTCTCAACCAAATCGCTCAAATGGACCTCTCCCCTCAAATCCACACCGTATTAGTGAGGTTTTTGCAGTCTGTTCGTTGACTTTGTTCCTGCCAATATGTCTTGAACAATTTGCAAGAGATAATGGATACCTACTACCCGACAAGAAGACGCCATGTTCAGAGGCTATACCTATGGCCATTGATGGCGGGTCCGAACCAGGGTCCGAAGCCCGTTGCGTAGTCAAGATCGGCTGGTTATGGGTAGACTCTGCTAGCTTTAGGTGGGTATACGTCACATAATCTGCATATACTGTATTGACAGTGGGGTTCCCTATTCAGTCTATACGTCTATTCCGCGTCTGTGGCCATTCAGGCTCTGACGGTCATCTCCATGGGAGGTGTGGCAGACCATCGTGAGTCGTTCAAAGGCTTTCCGTACGCATTTCGCGCAACTTCATATAAATTTAATGAATATTCTTCATGTAGCCCCACACCGAAAACTCGTCTTACTCGGCTTTGCCGCCATTGGCTCTCTTTCGGCCACGCTGTTCCTCCCCCTTTCTTCAACCTCCCCGCTCTGGCCAGCCTCGGCTCTACTCGCCATATTGGCGAACGTGTCTTTTGGAGCAAGTATCGTCGCATTAAACGCCTACCTACCTTCCCTCGCACGTTCGGCACCCGAGGTCGTCGCTGCCAAAACGGAAGCCGAACGACTGCGGAGTGAATCCCACCACCACCAGGCTGACGGAGCTGCTGTCGTTGATGAAGAAGCAAAAAAAGCCGTTGAAAAATATCACACTCTCCTCTCACGGACCACCTCAAGGATATCATCTCAAGGCATCGCGATTGGTTATGCAGCGGGCATTACGTTGCTCCTGCTGGCGCTCGTCCCCGTGACGCTCCTGCATGGAAGCACATTCAGTCTTCGGCTTGCTATCGGAATGAGTGGGGTATGGTGGGCGTTCTTTACTGTGCCATCGTGGCTATGGCTACCTGGTGGTAGCGGCGTGGGTGGCAAAGAGACCGGCGCCGGGGATCGGGAGGAAGAGCAAGGTCTTCTAGCGGATGCTGACTCCATATCCGAGTCAACGGCCACTCCACCAGCAGAGGGAGAATGGACAGTTTGGGCTGAGATTGTCAAGTCGTGGCGCCGACTGGGACAGATGCTGCATCCATCGGAAATCCGAAAACTGAGGAACACGTTTTGGTTCCTATCTGCGTGGTTTTTACTGAGTGATGGTACGTTTTGAATATTTATGAACTTTTTCCAGCGTGACGTTACTCAATGGTTCAATATCTTCCCAACCTCAGGTTTCACTACGATCACCTCCACGGCCATTCTATTCGCAAAAACAACCCTCCACATGCCGGCCACGTCACTCGTTCTCATCGGAGCTATAACACCACTGTCTGGAATCATCGGATCACTCGCATGGCCAAAACTACAGCGAAAGCTTGGATGGTCCAACCTACGGGCTCTGGTCGCACTGGTGCTGGTTGCTGCCGTCATTCCGCTGTATGGGTGTCTTGGATTCGTACCGTGGCTTAAAGGCGCCAAGTTTGGCGGACTCACAACGAAGGGAGAGATGTGGGCTCTAGCGGTATACTTTGGTACGCTGCATAGAGACGGATGTTGCAAAGTGAAAGGCTAACGGTGCGGTCACCGCGCTTCTAGGTTCCGTATACGGTGCATTCCAAAGTTACGCCCGTTCGGTCTTTGCGGAACTCATCCCTCCAGGCGAAGAAGCTCGATGGTACGGGCTGTATTCCATTACGGACAAGGTAAATATGTTCCCCGTCTTTTTCCGGTTACCAATTCTGACCCGATGTCCTCGCAGTCGAGTTCATTCTTCGGACCGTTGGTAGTCGGACTCATCGCCGACGCGACAGGAAACATCCGCTACGCTTTCTTCTTCCTCTTTTTCATGCTCTTGGTTCCCGTCCCAATTCTCCTGGGCGCTGTGGATGTAGAAAGGGGACGGGAAGACGCTGCAAGGTATTCAGAAGCAAAGGACGCCGCGTCGAGATAGGATTCCCGGCAAGTCACCGGCTCTGTGCCCTTCGCCCGACCGCTCAGATCCTTTTGTCATCTATGTGTCGACGTCTACTATTGGGTAATATATCCTTATTCGGGGACTTGATAACGGACTTGGTCGTGAGTTTACACCAGAAGGGGGGCGGGGCGGGGCAAACCACCATTCAGAACTCAACCATGACGAGCCCTAGTTCCCGGCGGACCAGCGACGAGGGATGTTGAGTCGGACGCCGTTGAGTTATTTCGTGATGTCGCAAAATGGCTTTAGATGGGAAACGAGAGCGCAAAACCGGTTACCCATACTTTCGCTGGACCCTGACCTCCACCCGCCGAACGGTGTCCGGACTCATTGCCTATCGCCCTATCCCGTTTCGGGCTTGATAATTATAGGAGATAATCCTTTGTTCTTAAGGTCAGAAAAGCCGGGGGGGGGGGAGTGGCTTTCGACAATGCTCACGTGCTTTGGTCAGAGCTTTGTCCCCCACCCGATCAGGGGTGCTTTTTTCCAGCCAGACAACAACATCCTGCTTTGGGCATGGCTTTTACGTGGGAACGAGTTCCAGGGACGAAGCGAACAAAATCGGCGGATGACGTGTATTTATGTGGATTCGAGCGTGGCGAGAGAAACAGGTCCAATCCTACGACGTCACCCTCTCGACCGTTTTGAATCCCCCTTCCCAACAGAAATTCCCTCCTACAACACCATAGGGCTCAGTCATGCCCTGTTCGAACCCAAATGTCGTCCCCGAACGAGAGGCTTTCACGCTTCCGGACTTCGTCTCTGCTTGCCCATTCCCCCTCGCCATTAACCCTCATAACCAACCTGCCTCCTCCGAATCGGAAAAGTGGCTGGCCGAAGCCGGAGTTCATCCTAACGAACCTCACAAGCGAGCCTTTCGGGCTTGTAACTTTGGGTTGTTGACTGCAATGTGTTATACTTCGGCTGACGTGGAGCAGTTCCGTAAGTTGCGGGCTGTTCGTCTGATGACAAAAGGGTGCCGACTGAGGTTTTATATTTGCAGGTATTCTTTGCGACTTTATCAACTGCCTCTTCGCGTTCGATGACCTTACGGACGAAGGCGGGCTGCGCAAGGACGATGACGGGACGAAGAGGGCAAACCAGATTGTCATGAATGCGCTCATGGATCCATTCTGTTATACCACCGAGTTCCGGGTTGGAGAAGTAATTCGAGAGTGAGGTTGATCGTATGTTCTGGCTCGGGTGTTGTAGCTAACTTCTATGGTCTCGTTAGCTTCTGGGGTAGGGCTATTTTGATAGGTTGCTTCGAAGGTACATGTCGCCGCTTCATCGAATCTACGGAGCTCTACCTCGCCGCGGTCCATCAGCAAGTTGAGAAGCGCCGAACTGGTGCCATCCCCAACTTGGAAGATTACATCCTTCTCCGTCGGGACACTGGCGCCTTGAAGATGTGCTTCGCTATGGGCGAGTTCGGACTCAACTTGAGCATTCCCGATGCGGTCTTTGAGAACGACTTGATGAAGACGATGCAGGACTGCGCAAACGATGTGGTTGTCCTGTCTAATGTGAGCTATCTTCGCCTCTTTCGTTAAGTTGTCAGCCTGCATACTCACACTCCTCGTTAACGAACGGCTTAGGATATTTACTCTTGGAATATCGAGCAGGCTCAAGGCGAGACGTGTAACATCATCTCGGTTTCCATGCGCGAGAAGGGCTAACCATCCAAGGTGCTATGGATTTTGCTGGTCAGCTTGTCTTTGACCGCATCGAGCGGTATCTGAACTGCAAGGCCAAGCTGCCGTCCTACGGAGCCGCCGTTGACAAGGAGATCGACAGTTACATGCGTGTCATGGAAGACTGGATGCGAGGTGGATTCGACTGGAGTCTTGAAAGCCACCGATACTTTGGTGACCAGGTCTCTGAGGTTAAGGCAACGTTGAGCGTGAAGCTCCTCCCCTTTGAAGAGAAGATCGTGAAACCGGAATTAATCCCTGTCGCTTGAAAACAAAAACAAAAGGTCCTGAAATTATTTCTTTTATTCCTTTTTTTATTTTCGTTATTTCGTGTATGCTGGGCTTTGTGTGGTTGGTCGAAATTGCACCCTTGTTCAAAAGTTCTCCGGCCGGCGACTTGTGCGAAATATGACGGTCTCGTTCGAAATTCTCGTTTGGCCTACCACACTCCCGCTCCCCATTCCTCTCCCCCCCTCCATCCCATCCCATTAGACCCCGATACCCAACATGGCACCCACCACAGCAACCTCATCATCCTCGGCCTCTGATGGACTGATCGACAAAATCCAGAACTTTGTCACAGAGAACAAGAAGGTCGTCCTCATCGGTAGCGTCCTAGCTGCTGGCGGTGTCGGGTACTACGTCTACTCTCAGAGCAGAGCTCCCTCTGGCTCTGATGCAAAATCTCTCGAAGCCGGAGAGAAGAAGAAGAAGAAGAAAGGTGGTGAGACTGGCAGCAAGAAGAAGAGCGTCAACGATCCCGACGGCCCTCTCCTCGAGGAGCGGAAGCCTAAAGCCACCACCGACGAAAAGGTGACCGATGCCTCAGGTTAGAGCTCGTTCACGTCGCTATACCAGTGCCAGAGAGACTAACTGGAGGGGCGTTCTTTGCTTTTTTTGTTCTGCTCAGAGACTCCTGATCTCTCGCCGGCGGAAATCGCCGCCATGTCGCGGTCAGAACGCGCAGCTCTTGCCGCCCAGTACAAGTCTCAGGGCAACGCCGCCTATCAAAAGCGGGACTTTACTCGCGCGATCGACCTCTACAGCAAAGCTATTGCCGTCGCCGCTGTGCCAGAAGCCGTGTTCTACAGCAACCGCGCTGCATGTACGTGTCGTGGGGCTCTCAGGGTCCTAACGTGCAGGCAGTGACCCCCTTTTTTGTTTTTTCAAGGCTACCTGAACCTGCAACCGCCAGAATACGAAAACGTGGTTCGTGATTGCGACGAAGCGCTGAAGTTGGACTCGACTTACATCAAGGTACGCTGGGATTCAAATGTTCATAAATGAGCGCGCAATGCTCCTTGAAACTAAATGATACCCCATGTCTCAGGCACTGAACAGGAGAGCGGGCGCTCTGGAGGCGTTGGGACGTAACGAGGAAGCTTTACGAGGTGGGCAGGCGGTAACTGACATGGCTGACTGAACCGACGATTGACAGCGATCCCTTGCACTAGATTACACCGCTACGACTATCCTAGAGAAATTCCAAAACGAAACCACCACCCAAAACCTCGAGAAATCGTTAAAGGCAATTGCAGTAGCCAAGACTGAGGAGGCTTTGGCAGTGAGTTTATGTCTCGTCGTTCGTTGTGGTTTGGTTCTGACGGGGGCGGTCAACAGACTCGGGAACCAAGATTGCCAAATTACCACTTCATCAAGTCATACCTGACTGCCTTCCGCCCAAGTACGCGTATCGTAGTACCCGATGCTGATCTTGTACTGATGTACCTTGTTCTCTCTTCCAGGGGATCCGCCAGCCCTCCCACCTACCCCGACGCAAGGCGACCAGACTCTCTCCCTCGCCCACGACGCCCTGGCCGCCGGCGACTACGCCCATGCATTCACCCTCGTGAACGAAAGCATCGAGCAAGGCATCTCTTGGGACGAAGGCAAGGCTCGGGCGTTGAACCTTCGTGGTACCTTCAAGTACGTGTTCAGTTCTTCATGGAACTCGGATTATTTTTAACCATACCGCCTTTGTGTAGGTTCCTCGTTGGTGAAACCCAAACCGCCAAGGACGACTTCCTTGCCTCCATCGACCTGTTCCCTCAGTTCACCCAAACCTTGGTCAAGGTCGCTAGTGTCCACATGGAGCTGCAAGATCCTGTCTCCGCGTTCGCAGCGTTTGACCGGGCTATCGACTTGGACGAAAAGGATCCCGATATCTACTATCATCGTGGTCAAGGTACGATTCCTACATGTCCTTAGCGTAGGCTTTGTCGCTGACGGCTATCTCGACGCACCAGTTCGCTTCCTCATGCAAGACTTTGACGCTGCATCAGACGATTACAACAAGTCAACGGCCTTGGACGACCAGTTCATCTTCTCTCATATCCAGTACGCCGTGGCCCAGTACAAGAAAGGTGAAGCCGAGACGGCCAAAGCGAGCTTCAGGAAGGCAATGCAGTTGTTCCCTCAGAGCTCGGAGCCATTGAACTACTAGTACGTTCCTCCACTCATCACCCGTGACGGCATAGTCCTTATGTTTGCTCGTCTGCCTTCAGTGGTGAACTCCTTTTGGACCTTCAACGATTCCCCGATGCCATCGAGAAGTTCGAAAAGGCTTTGGAGCTCGAGAAGACCAAGTACGCATTATTTCTCAACATTTTTTGAAGTTGTCAGTTCTAACCGCACACTCTTTCCAGCGCAACCGATAAGAAGGGACCCATCAACGTTCTTCCACTGGTCAACAAGGCTCTCGCTACCTACCAATGGAAGCAAGACATCAACGCCGCCATCGAGCTCTGCGAAGAGGCGATCTCCATCGACGGCGAATGCGATGCCGCCATCGCTACCGTCGCTCAGCTGTACTTGCAGACCAGCAGGTTGGACGACGCGGTCAAGATGTTCCAGCAACATTCCAAGATTGCGCGAACCGCACCCGAGTTGGAGCAGTGCTTCACGTTTGAATACGTGCGTTCTTACATCGTTATCGGCCTCGTGGCTCGACTAAATTTGCTGATAATTTTTCCGGTTGTTCGTAGGCTACCCGCGCCCAACAGGAGTTTGCGAAGAACTACCCCACGCAGGCTAAGGAGCTTGAACAGATGGCCAAGGCCATGGCTGGTGCACCACCCATGTCATAAACAGGTTCACGTCCTGTATGTTTGGTGTTCACTCCTTCCATGCTTTCAACTGTGTGCCATTCTGTGGTACCCCTTCATCGCCACCGCCGCCCTTGGATTTGGACCTTTTTTTTTTGCTTTCTTTCCCGCACCATTGTCGTATTATATATATCGCTCCTTTCTCTCTGTCTCATGCAATGGGATCTACACAGCTAATGATATGTTGTCTGCTTTCAAATGAGTGTGCATGGAATGATTCTACAGAGCAACCCCCACCTTGACCAAAAACGCAAAAGCATCTCGCAGAAACCACCTCAGGCTCTGAATCTACACCTTACACGACACAGCCCTGCTATAACCCCGACCAGCTTCTCGTCGTTCGAGTCAAGAAAGGGGAGGTCGGTAATGTTCTGAATCCCAACATGCGACGGATGTGTGGGAAATGATCGCCCGTGTCCAGGCCATGTTCGAATTCGGAAAAGTTCTCCGAGCGGAAATCAGCGATTAGATTATCTTAACAGGAAATGATCGCATTGTGTTTTGGCTTTGGAAGCGTCCCGAACATGGCCTGGTACTCGGGGCCGGAACATCATAACCGCTTCCCCCTTGTGGTAGTTCTAGCTTAAACGTGATCAATTTTTTACCGATCTTCCGCGCTAGGGTTTACATGCATGCGTCCATTAACTGGGGGTTGAACTTGGAGTGAAAAGCGACGCTTAACGAACGCTTGTAGCTCGTGTTTTAGAGGCTTTCGTAGTCTGGGGAGTGTAGGAGATGTAAGCTAGATGCTTGAGGTAGCGGCGAGGTGGTCATTCTCGTAGTCAAGTATCGTTGTTTAAAAGGCTGGCCTGGCTGTGCGCGCACAAGGCGCCTTCCCTTCCTAGTCTGAGATCAAGTTTCAAACTTCGCAGCGTGAGATGAGACGGACTTGTTGGTGTAACCAAAACGCTTTAGTCCTGTGGCAGGTGCTGAGCGAGACTTGTTGGTCATGTTGACTGGCCAGCGCGTCATAGATTTCATCGAGAAAAGAGCAGGGACTGCTCTTTAACATCGAGCTGGCCAGCTCGATGTCCGTGCGGCTAAGTATTCGTGAAGTGCTCGGCGGTCTGGGTTGGGGTTGGAGACTTGACCGGTTTCCTTGTAGAGCTTGAGCACTGAGTAAACCGTCGATCTCCTGTGATTGAGGCGACGCGCGACCTCTTCAACATTCGCTTCGTCGTCATATCTCCACCTTACGATCATCCAGCGTTCTTGGAGAGTGAGATGATTGTTGAGGAAAAGGCTGGGGGATGTTGGAGGTGCACCGGCTTGCGTTGTTCGGGCGGGCGCGCCAGGCCCTATATCTGTGGAGGATTCTACGTAGAATGTCCTTTTCTAAAACGACCCCCCTCACTGCACTATATAAACCATCATACCAGTTCCGAAAAATCGATCCCTCACTCCCCGCCGACCCCTTCATCACTCACTTCCCAACAAATCACGAATACTTCTCCATTCAATTAGCGTCACACCGCGTGGACGTGTACGGGCCGCTCGAATCGCTGCAACCCGCATATTGATCGACCCCGGCCTAACCGGAGAACGAGGCTGCCGATCCACCATAGGGCTGTGCAACCTTCTCTCCTTACACGTTCTCACTGTCAGCGCGTCTTCAGTTGCTGTGTCAGTAAGGAGCACGTCTAGTGAGTAATTAAGCCGCATCCCCGACCTCTGTCACGTGCCTCGTGCCGATCCTTTGCGACTTAGAGCTTTTAGTGAATCCTCCGCAACAGCTTATTACGGCTTCTCCTATCTTGCTGTTCAACTGCTCAGTGGGAGCACAAATCATTTATGGACCCACCGCATTCTACGCCGCATTCAGCAAGGCCGAGCCGATCTCCTTCTCCAACGTCTAGACCTGACCCGCCATTGCAAACTCTCGTTAATTCGCCAGCCATCACCACAGAGTTAACTCCACGACAATGCATTGCAATTGATTCGGGTGGGGGTCCCGTGGTCTTGCGCCGTCCTGGGGCGCCGTCCGAATCCAGTCAAAGTCTTTCGCAGTCCCAACTTTCAAAAGCGCCACCTTTTCTCTCGCCAGGGCTAGCCACTCGGCCAACGTCGACTCTTCCTTCCTTAGCTCTACGGTTCCCTTCTGAAAGACCTACCGGAGTGCAGTCCCAGCCCGTTAATTCGGTGGAAACACAGTCTCAAACGAGGTTTGGAAGTACTTCGCTTGTGGGCACGACGGGATCGGCTTCGGGGTTTCATGGATCAGGTCAAGGGATAAGCAGGTACGTAAGCTTGTCTGGCGTAGCTATCCCAAATCTCAATGTGGTCTCAAAATACACAGGCAAGGCGGGTTAGCGGTTCAAGATGCAAGGAGCAAAAACGTGGTGAATAGTGAACAATCGGGTACATCCACACCTCCTACACTCCAAAACCCGGCTCCTCGTACACATGACTCTAGAGCCGTTCTTCAACGCCTTCAGATTTCTATCTGTCACGTGTGGTGTTGGATTTCAGGCTCCGAGCAGGAAATCCCACGGAAAGGCTTCCCATCGCAGAGCCTGGTAAGATCATCCAAAACGCAACTTTCCGTTTCACCGCCTAACTTGATATTTCTCTTGCACAGATCCTGGTAGTTTTCACCTTCCTGGCGACGGTGAATCTGCTGCTTGCGCTGTCGAATCTTGGTTGGTGGGACTTCGGGGGGCGGGCGTCACAGATTGCGGCTTCTGTGGCCTTGTCAGTCTGCATCCTTTGTCTAAAACTCCTTCTATTCTCCGATCTTTGGATTCCCGAGGAAGGTATACAAGAAGGAGAGCTACCAAGACCGACCACTATTCGTCTCCAAATTGCTAATGAGGGAGCAGAACCGTCATCCAAGGTGGCTTCAGCGAGCGCCTGCTTCAATCATTTCTCGCTCGTGCGCACACCCGGAAAGCCTCAATCTCATCCAGCACGCCTTCACTCCAACTCCCTAGGGGATACCTTACAAGCTTCTCAAACCACTGCCACCAACAATCCTGAAAGCCGCCACGTTACGGTTCACCAAACCCAGGCCCCAGGATCCCCTCATCTCCCAATTCCATCGCCTAGTTCCGGTGACCCAACCTGGTCGGAATTCCGTTTCCTATCAACTGAGCCGTCACTTCGTGGTTGGGTTAGTGAACCTAAAGGGAAACCGGACCGGTGCGGTGGGTACAGCGACGTCTGGAAATGCCGCATCCGGTTCTGCGAGCCGTCGGATCTACATTCAGTTGAGGTGGGTTTGTGACGCTTCTATAGTCACTTATCTCAATCTCATTTGATTTACGCATGGATTCGTTTCGGTTCTTTGACCCAGGTTGCAGTCAAGGTTCTCCGAGAGGTCGACTTGAATCAGCTCGGTAATAGTGAATCTCATCGACGGATTTTAGCAGTACGTTCGGCAGCTATGGAGCCATTTATTATGTCGTTAATTGATATCTTTGCTTTGCCTACCGTTTCTAACATCCTATCAGCGCTTTCAGCAGGAGGCCATAACCTGGTCAGGGCTAGCCCACCCCAACATCGTTCCCCTAATCGGGTACACTTTGGTTCCTAGTCCCGGATTCATCTCTCCCTGGTATAGACAAGGTAGTCTACGACAATATTTGGACGAGAACTCCAACGTCGAGAGACTGAAACTGGTGCGCATTAAAGTTGGCTTCACTTGTACAATCACCCTCAATCACAACCCATATTTTTCTTCCTTAGTTGCACGGTGTTGCGAAGGCCCTGGATTTTCTTCACTCAAAGATCCCTCGAATCGCTCATGGGGACATAAAGCCGGTATGTTTCACAAAACTTCTCCCATATCAGAAAGCTCAGATAGATCGCGCTCCTTGCAGGACAATATTCTCATCGACGAACAAAATCAGCCTCGCCTCGGGGACTTTGGCCTGGCTACCATTCTGGGCGAAGAGTATATGTACACCGCTTCGCACCAGCTGGCCGGAACCTGGAGGTGGATGGCTCCGGAGCAGATTTTGGGAGGTTCGAGGTCATGCGAGAGCGACACATACAGCTTCGGAAGCTTGGCCTTCTGGGTGAGGATTCTCTTCCCACCTCACAGCGAAGAGGTCAACTTGAATTAACTAGAAAGCAATTTCTTTTTCAAGGTCATGACTTCCGACCTGCCGTTTGCCAGCTTGAGGAATAATGAAATAATTATCGCCGTGAATGATCATACTAAACCAGTCAGCCCCGTCCAAGATTGGGACAGGTACCCAGAGCTCGAAAGGTCCCTGAAAGATATCATCCAACATTGTTGGTCTTTTGTGCCACAGGAACGGCTATCAATGTCAGTAGTCGAGGGGCGGTTGGCCGCACGGGTTGAGTTAAGCGATGGGTAATCAGCCGTGGGAGAGCCTCGTGGTGACCCCTTCTGCTGGACATTTAGATAGTAAAGCCTCGTACTATGTGTTTCGTAGCGTCAAGCTGACCCCGAAATGAGTCTGGACTCAGAAGAGGTGAAGCGGAAGTATTTAGTGAAGGATACGACGAGATGTGCTACACTTGAAGCTTGTAAAAGAATAGAGAACCACGTATGACGACCAGTTATCTAGAACTATGTAGTGGCATTTTAATGTAGTAGGTTTTATGGAATAAGTGGACAAGGAGGAACCCCCGGGCTAGCCTCAGATGGGCTCGATAAAAGATCCTGCAAATTCATGCAGAATTTACTCAGAGCTCAGCTCACGGAGAGCGCGTATTGAGAACAAGGCTCACTCACAGTGGTATGGCTTGGCTGAATGGATTCAGGTTTAAACCAAATTTCGGGGCCTTCGCCCTGCGACCCCGCAAATACTACTCCTTGGGCAAAAGCTCTCAAACGGGTGTACGTTGGAGAGGGGAGCCTCTGGCGGTAGATAGTCCCACGGTTCGTATTAGGCAGAATACCATACCTCCCCAGGAAAGCCACTTTAACGGCTCGCTGTCGTAGTTCGATTTCCTGTTCTCTCCTTTGCTGCTGGACGTTAGGGGAGGGAAATTGTAAACAGGTCGTTGACATACTCCCGATGGTAGTGAGACAGACTCGGACTGCACTCGGGTCAGCTCCCTGAATTCGAGCGTCAAATTTCAAGTGACGGGTGTCAACGCACAGCAGACGAGGTTCTCGTTTTGATCTTTGCGAAATCCTGCCAGCTGATTTTACCACCCTCGTAATAGTTGAAGCTAAAGGGATACGGTTGTGAGTCCAATGCTGTAGCAAACGGGGAGTGCAGGTCCTCGCCTCCCCGACCTGATTTCCAGCGAGAATGAGCGACATCCACGGGCCTCGTATACCCGCACAAAATGCAGGTTGCTCATCTTCTATTAACAGCAAACTGCTTGTTGCTGGACCTAACGGACTGCTGTCTTTGCGATCAGTCATTGGGATTGTGTGGCCAGCTCGCTTCGCGCAGTTATCCCCGGCGAAGCCCGCGTATCCCCGTCGCCTTGAACCACATCCATCATGGAATTGGGCGCGCATTGCTGTGTGTTCCTGTTGTGCCACGCTCGTGTTGGCCTGCACCCAGAAAAGATCTCATTTATCCTTTCCCCCTCCGAGTCCCCCCCCTCCCCCTTTACACCACACACATTACATATAACACCATACCAGTTCCGAAGAATCTCTCAATCCCTGCCACAACTTAATCACTCACCTCCAGACAATTCACGAATACAATCACTATTCAAAGTACCGTCACATCGCGTGCGCCGGTCGCTCGAATCGCCGCAACTCGCGTATCGACCTTGGCCCAACCGGAGAACGAGGCTGACAATCCACTGTAAGGCTAGGAAACCATCTATTCTGCATGTTCTCATCATCAGCGCGCCTTCAGTTGCTGTGTCAGTCAAGAGAACGCCCAGTGAGCAATTAAGTCAGCATCCCTGGCCTCTATCACGTGCGTCGTGCCGATCCTTTGCGACTTAGAGCATTTAGTCAATCCTTCGCAGCAGCTTATTACGACTTCTCCTCAGGTGGTTCATCTTTCTGTTCAACTGCTCAGTGGGAACACAAAGCAGCTATGGACCCACCTCACCCTACACCGCATTCAGCAAGGCCGAGCCGATCACCTTCTCCAACCTCTGAAGATGAGCGGCCACTGCAAACTCTTACCACGACGTCAACTCCCCAACAAGGCATTGCCACTGATTCAGTAGCGGGTGGGGGTCCCGCAATCGTGCACCGTCCGAATCCAGTCAAAGTCTTTCGCAGTCTCAACTTTCAAAAGGGCTGCCTATTCTCTCCCCGGGGCTAGCCTCTCGACCAACGTCGACTCTTCCTTTCTCAACTTTTCAGTTCCCTTCCGAAACGCCCCAAAACACGGCCCCTCGTACACATGACTCTAGAGCCGTCCGTAAACGCCTTCAGCCTCCTTTCTGGATTTTGTGGTACTGGGTCTCAGGCTCTGAGCGGGAGATCCCGCGGAAAGGCTTCCCATGGCAAATGATGGTAAGATTGTCAATGACGTAACTTTCCGCCTCGTCGACTAACTCGAAAGTTCTCCTACGAAGGTTCTGGTAGTTTTCACCTTCTTGATGGTGGCAGATTTGCTGCTTCCGTTATCGAATCTTGGTTGGTGTGACTTCGAGGGGCGCCTGTCACAGATTGCCACGTTTGTGGCCTTGTCAGCCTGCATCCTTTGCCTAAAACTCCTCCTATCCTCCCATCTTTGGAGTTCCGAAGAATGTGCACAAGAAGGAGAATTACCAAGACCGACAACGGTTCGTCTCCAAATGGCTAATGAGGGGATTGAACCGTCATCCAAGGTGACCTCAGTGAGCACCCGCCTCAATCATTTCTCGTTCGTATGCACGCCAGAGAAACCTCACTCTCGTCAAAACTTCCTTCAGTCCACCTCCTTAGGTGACACATTACACGCTCCTCAAACCACTGCCACCAACAAGCCTGAAAGCCGTCACGTCACGGTTCACCAAACCCAGGCCCCAGGAGCTCCTCCTCTCCCATGTCCATCGCCTAGTTCCAGTGGTCCAACATGGTCAGAACTCCGTTTTCTATCAACTGAGCCGTCATTTCGTGGATATGTTAGTGAACCTAAAGGGAAACCAGACCGGTGCGGTGGCTACAGCGACGTCTGGAAATGCCGCGTCCGGTTTTGCGAGCCGACGGATCTACATCCAGTCGAGGTGGGTTTCTAATGTTTTTATAGTCTCTTATTTAAGTCTTATTTGATTGACGCATGAATTTTTTGGGTTTCTGACCCAGGTTGCGGTCAAGGTCCTCCGAAAAGTCGACTTGAACCAATTCGGTGAGGGTGAATCTCATCAACGGATCTTAGCAGTACGTTCGACGGTTATTAAGCCATTTAATGGGGCGTTGGCTTATACTTTTGCCTTGTCTACCCTCTCTAAAACCCTACCAGCGCTTTCAGCAGGAGGCTATAACCTGGGCAGGGCTAGCCCACCCCAACATCGTTCCCCTGATCGGGTATATTTTGGTCCCTAGTCCCGGATTCATCTCTCCCTGGTATAGGAAAGGCAGTTTACGACAATATTTGGACGAGAACTCCAACGTCGACAGACAGAAACTGGTGCGTATTAAAGTTGGCTTCACCAGTACAATCATCCTCAATTATAATGCATATGTTTCTTCCTTAGTTGCACGGTATTGCGAAGGCCCTGGATTTTCTTCACTCAAGGACCCCTCGAATCGCCCACGGGGATTTAAAGCCGGTATGTCTCACGAAACTTCTCACATAGCTGAAAGCTCAAATAGATTGCGCTCTTTTGCAGGAAAATATTCTAATCGACGAGCAAAACGAGCCTCGGATCGCGGGCTTTGGACTCGCAACCATTCTGGGAGAAGAGCATATGTACACTGTCTCGCAACGGCAGGCCGGAACTTGGAGATGGATGGCACCGGAGCAGAATTTGGGGGCTTCGAGGTCATGCGAGAGCGACACGTACAGCTTCGGAAGCCTGGCCTTCTGGGTGAGCATTCTCTTCCCATTCTACGGCGAGGAAATCAAATTGGATTGACTGGAAGGCGATCCCCTTTTCAAGGTCATGACTTCTGATCTGCCCTTTACCAGCTTGACGAATAATGGGATAATTATCGCCGTAAACGATCATACCAAACCAGTCAGCCCGGTCCAAGATTGGAACAAGTACACAAAGCTCGAAAGATCCCTGAAAGATATCATGCAACACTGTTGGTCTCCGGCGCCACAGGAACGGCTATCAATGTCGGTAGTCGAGGGGCGGTTGGAGGCACGGGGTTAAGTTGAGCGATGGGTACTTAGCTATGGCGAGAGCCTCCGATAGGGACGTCAAATGCCGGACGCGGTGGTGACCTCTTCTGATAGACAGTTTGATAGCGAAGCCTCATCCTATGCGTTCAGCAGCGTCAAGCTGGCCCAGGGAATGAGAAGTATTTAGTGAACGACGCGATGAGATGTGCTATACTTGAAGCTTGTAAAACATAGAGAATCTACGTAGGACGACCGGTTATATGGAACTAGGTAGTGGCATTTTAATGTAATAACTTTCATGGAAGAAGTGGACAAGGAGGACCCTCGTGCCAACCTCAGATAGGCTCGATAAATAGATCCTGGAAATTCATGAAAATTTTATTCAGGGCTTAGCACACGGGGAGAGCATATAGAGGGCGAGGCTCGCTCACCGTGGTTTCGCTCGGATGAGTGGGTTCAGGTTGAAACCAAATTTCGGAGGCCTCACCCCGCGATCCCGCAAATACTGCTCCTTGAGCATCAATCAATTCTAGGAGCCCAAAAAAACCCAGCCTCAACTAAATTTACCTTGGCCCTGTAATTCGGATATCGTGAGCCTCCAGTTCCTAGATGTCGAGTGGGGTTCCAGATTCCAGGTTGTCACTGATGGGCCGCCAAAGTGTGACGTAGAAAAGGATCGTTTTCCGGTGTCTAAATTCATGGCCCCTAGCCCCGACCAACTAAAATGCTTTTATTCGCCAAATGATTGTCATTTAGCAGGGTAACTGGGACTGACTTATGAGCCCACGAGATATCTCCACTGTGCCACCCAACGCAGAGTCGGTCGTACACCTTGGTTTGATCCTATGAAACAGAGAGAGCTCCAACACATGATTTTTGGTGATGGGAAGTACTTACAGCAGCGATGAGCAACGGTTGGCCACCCCGAGTCGTGTCGTAAGAAACGATCAAAGCGTCGTCCGCAGATGCGCATATCACGAATCTCCCACAAGAGTCAAGATTTTTGGACAGATAGTACATACGCGAAAGGCCCCATGAGACCACCCGGATACGACCTCTGACTTTCGATGCGACGGAGAGGCCTGACTCAGGTGCAAATTAAGTAGCCTGTCCTAGCGGAGCATCGTCCTTCGCAACATTCTCACCTGTCGCCTCTCGGGTCATCGACGGATAACTTGAAAGCATAGCGCTACGAAGGAGCTTCCAACTGCCTTGAACCTTCTCGTCCAGTCCGTTCCACCACCGCAGCGCATCATATGCAAAGCAGGATGATGCGAATGCAGCCGTCCATCGATCATCGTACTCCTTGCCTTCGGTAAAGGCTCTCCTAGAAACTGCGGCGATAAATGCTTCGCATTCCCTTGCGCTTAGCCCCTGGAATTCGAGGTAGGGGGCGTATGCCTGCTGTAACCCAGCTTCTCCAGTGATGGTTATATGATCTGCACCTGTACCTGCGCTTCGGCTCATGGGCGCGTCCACTGCATCCATCTTGATCTTCCGATTGACAACGGCTGTCCACTGTGTGTGCAGTATAGGCCGCGCTAGACGGTGGCAACAATGAGCGGTTGGTAAACAAAGATTATCAATGAGCTGGCGTTTATAGTTTGCCTCGTGGATTTCTGTGACGTCGACAAATCGGCGTTCCGACGCAATGTCCGTTTGGTTACCCAAACAAAATGATTCTTAAATCAATAACAAACAAGACTTTAATTACTCTTGGGGCTCGTCGGGATCGACAGTAAAGTCTGACGACGTAGCAAACCGCATTGAACCTTCTTCACCGTACTCCGACCTCCTCGGCGGCCTCCAGTAAAGCCTAGTGGACAGCACCGCGGGTGTTACGACCGGATCGTCATAACTGTCCGGTAAATCCGTTGTTGTCGTGTTCATGGTGCCCATGATGTCCTCGTCGCTCCAGAGATCATTGATCCTACTAGTGGGGGTGTTCACAGAGCTTTCTTGCTCAAAGTCCTCGTCCGGAGACTCCCAAACTTGCATCATCGTATCCCGGGGCGGATACGCTCTGTCAATGATGGCAAGGTCAGCCTGAAGTCGGGCTCTTTCCTGATCCGTCATCGGCTCGGGAGGAGGAGTAGGATTGATGCGTCGTCGGTACAGGTTGACAAGCTCCACGACCTCGCGGAACGCGGCATCAGACCTCGTAGAACGGATGTGAACCGGGTTGGCCAGAGGCTGGTGAGCCGCCAGCAAAGCAGCGTAGACCGAAATTTCCCAACGGCGGAGTGGGTACTCCTCCGTTTCCTGACTGGAAAAGAGCGCGGGGGAAGATGACTTCTTATCGCAGACTTGGTGATATCGAGGAACGACCAGGGGAATGTATTCAAACTCGTATGGAAGCTGGTGCAGCTGTTGGTAAGAAACGCAATGCCCGGGTATTAGCGTGCAACACTCACTTGCGGTGGCATGAGGAGCTTTCGTCCAGGATCGGGAAAGCCAGAAGCAACGGCTCGCTGGCACACTTCGAAGTCCTGGATATCCTGTTCTCTCATTTGCTGCGGACGCTAGGGGAGGGGACGATTGTAAACCGTCCTCTAACATACTCCTGATGGTGCCTTTGACAGACTGAACTTGGGTCAGCTCGCTGAAGCGTTAAAGTGACTGGTGTCAACGTACAGCAGACGAGGTTCTCGTTCCGATCATTGCAAACCCCTGCGAGCTGGGTCGACCACTTTCGTAAAAATAGAAGCCGAAGGGATCAGGCTTTGAGTGTAATGTTGTAGCAATTGGGGAGCAGAGTCCCCACTTCATCCTCCAGGTCTCTAGCGAGAATACGAACAACATCCACCGAGTCCGAACACCCACATAGAATGCAGGCAGCATCGAATCTTTGCTTAACGGTAAGCTTCTTGTTGCTAGAAAGAACGGAGTCTCTGTCTTTGCGATCCGACATTGGAATGATGCGGCGAATGTATTGGTCGGGACGATGGCCAGCTTAAAAGTTTAAATCTGCTCTTATCTCCAGCAACGACCGTGTATCCCCGTCCTCTCCCGGCAATCTGCTCGCCCCTTCGAAAGTTGGAAGCACTCTCGTCCTTTCCATATTACTACATAAAATTATGGAGAGAGAACGTCGGAATAAGAAAAAAGTACGAAACGTAACGAAGAGTATATACATAATGTCGATTTCTGCAACAATCTGTGTTCCGACACAATGGCCGTTCGGTCTTCCAAACAACGAGATGCTCATTGTAAAACAAACGTTACTTAATCAGATTTGGGGCTCATCTGGATCAATAATAAAGTCCGCCGACGTAGCAAGGCGCATCGAACCGAGTCCGTGCCCCAACCTCGGATGCCTCCACTGAAGCCTACTGGCCAGCACCGCGGGTGTCACGACCGTATCGTCATCGCTGTCCGGGAAATCCGCTGCTTCCGCGTCCATGGGTTCCATGGCGTCCTCGTCCCTCCCGAGGTCATCGATCCTACCAGCGGGGTTGTCCATAGAGCTTCCTTGCCCAACGGCCTCGTCCGGAGATTCCCAAGCCTGCACCATTGTATCCCCAGCCGGATAAACGGTTTGAACGGTGGCTAGATCAGCCTGAATTTGGGTTATTGTCTGATCCGATAATGGCTCGGGAAGAGAAGGGGTAGGAGTGAGGGGTCGTAGGTACATGTGAACGAGTTCCGTGACCTCGCTGACCGCGGCATCCGACTGGGCGGATTTAAAGGGAACCGAGCTGTTCAGGGGCTCGTAAGCTGCTAGCAAAACAGCGTAGACCGGAATTTCCCAATGGCGGAGTGGGTACTTCTTCACTTCCAACACTTCCAAACCGCGTATCGGCGGGGCCTCCTCTATCTCCTCATTGAAGAAGGCAAAGGTCTCAGGCAGGGATGGCGTCTCATTGTGGATTTGTAATAAGGGGAGACCGGTCACGGGAATGTATTCAAACTCATTTGGAAGCTGGTAACACAGTCAGTGAGAAACGAAATGCTGGGGTATCAGTGTGCGACACTTACTTGGGGTGGCATGAGGAGCTTTCTTCCAGGATCCTCTGAGCCGTTATTAACGGCTTGCTGCCGTAGTTCAAAGTCCTCGATTTCCTTTTCTTTCATTTGTTTCCGGACCATCGGGGAGGGGACAATTGTAAAGTAGCCGTTCATCCACTCCCAATGGTGGTTGGGACAGACTGAAATCGGGGCCGCGCTGTGAGCTCGCTGAAAGGTCAGAATGAGTGGTGTCAACGTACAGCAGACAAGGTTATCGTCTTGATCGGGGCTAAAGTCTGCGAGCTGGGTCGACCACTCTCGTAATGATCGGATCTAAACAGGTCAGGCTTTGAGTGCAATACTATAGCAAGCTTTGCAGAGCGAAGAGTCCTTACATGCTTGACGTTACGTTTAGCGAGAATAGGAGCAACATCCACTAGCTCAGCGTTCTGCCCATACCCACACAGAATGCAGGCATCTCCGAATCTTTGCTTAACAGCGCGCTCCTGGTTTCTAGCACGAACAGCATCAAAATCCTCGTTGCTAGAATAATCGTAGTCGCTGTCGTCGTAATCAGACATTGGGATTGGTGGGGCGAAGGTGATGGTCGGAAAAAGCTAAATGCGTCTCTTCAGCTAAGACCGTATATCCCCGTCCTTACCTTCAGCTAAGACCGCGTATCCCCGTCCTCCTCCTCAGGCTTTTAAAGTTGGAAGCACTCTCGCCTTGTTAATCCTCGGGCCCCTTGCAGCATTAGACAGAACGACAGAATGACCGTACAAAAGAATGAAGGCGAGCTACCTCCATCGGTTCAACAAATTTAACGACAAGCGTCCTTGATACGCACGAAAATATAACGAAGAGTGTGTGTATATATATACATAACAGAATAAGGAACGAGAACCCATAAATAACATATTAATTCTCTTTTTTTACTCATCCTGCAACGTCGCCAACCCATCATTCAACTCGTCCGCAGGCCGTTCAAACACCTTGAACGCCACACCCTCCGTCTTCTGCTGCTGTTTCCCATCCATATCAACATCCCCATCCGCCTTCTCCTTGCCCCAACCGATCCCACGTTCTTTGAAAACCTCGGGACTCCGGTCCAGCAACACGTCCAAATCCGCGTCGCTGATGATCTTGTCGTCCGCGGAATTGACGACGTCGATCTTCTCGCCTTCGAGGCTCAGCAACGACGCGGCGAGGCTCTCCAAGCTTTCGGCTTTTTGGCTCGCTCGTCCACCGACGGCTTTGAATTTGCCCCGGGCGATGACTAAAGCTTCGAGTTTGCGCTTTTGCGTGGCGCGTTCGAGGATGTGCGTTTCGATGGTGTGGGCGGAGACGAGGCGGAAGATGAGGACGGGTCGAGTCTGGCCGATTCGATGGGCTCTGTCTTGAGCTTGGAGGTCGTTTTGGGGGTTCTGAATCATCGAGACCGTTCGATCAGCATGGAATGCATCTTAAGCTATCGCTCGAACTCACCCAATCGGAATCGTAAAAGATAACCGTATCAGCAGCGACCAAATTGATACCCAACCCACCAGCCTTGGTGCTCAACAAGAACAAGCGACACGCATCCGGTCCCTCTCCACCATTATTAAACCTCTCCATCGCGCTCTTGCGATCCTCATGCGGAGTCGAGCCGTCGATCCGACACACGTCCCAACCTTTAAACTGCGTCGCCCAGTCTTCGATGATGTCCAACATGGTCGTGAACTGGCTGAAAATCAAGACTTTATGCTTTCGAGAGAACAGCTCGTCAAGCAATCGGTTGAGGAGGAGCATCTTGCCCGACGCGCCGACGAGTTCGTCCGAGATGACGGGAGCGTTGGTGCGCATGTCGGTCGGCCAGTGGAAGAGGAACGGGTGGGAGCAGACTTTGCGCAGTTGCATGATCTTGTTTGACAAGTGCATGTTGTTGACGATTTGGACTAGAAATAGGAAGGGGGTGAGCGCCTGCTTAATAAGCAAACAAGATGAACGAAGGTCGAGGACTCACAAGCTTGCTTGATAGCAAAGTCTCGACCAAGCTCCTCAGGACTCGGTTCCTGCGCAGCAGACGACGCAATCCGTCTCGACTGTCTCGCCTCCCGTCTCCTCTCCTCTTCCTCCTCATCCTCTTCCTCCAACTCCGCGAAAAAGTCCTCATCCTCCACTTCCTCATAATTCACCGCCGCTTTCTTGCCCCGCGCCCTCCGCTTCGCAACAACCTCGGCAATGCTCTCGTCCTGCTCGATCTCGTCAATCGCAGTCTGGACCACGTCTTTTTTGTCCCGCAACGCTTTACGGGTCTTCATGTCCAGCTCGTTGATCCCGCAATACCGTTTCACGATCCATTCGCGCAGCTTGGCTCCCCCAGCGACGACGTTTTGGTACAAGTCGAGTTGCTGCTTCGTGAGCGGGGCGTAGAGGATGTATTCCTTCTTGGGCGGTAGGTTGACTTCGACGTCGGCTTTGAGGCGGCGGAGGAGGAAAGGTTTGAGGATGGCGTGAAGAGATGTGATGAGTTGCGCGTTTTGCTCCGAGGTCATGCCCATGGAGTTGACTGCGGCTTGCTCCTTGGCGGAAGAGGATGCGACGGGGTTGAACCAAGCTTGGAAGGCCGAGAGATCGTCGAATAGCTTGGGCATGATAAAGTTGAGGAGAGACCATAATTCGTTAAGATTATTCTGGAAAGGAACGCTTAGTCAACTGTATATTTACTGGTTTTTTGAGCACTCACATGTAGTGGAGTACCAGTAAGAATTAATCGATTTGCAGAAGGGTAAGTCCGGATCTCTTGAACCAACCTACGTGTTCCAGCATATTTAGCGCGTTGCCAGTAGCATACACAACATCGGACAGCACGTACTTTGACTCCATGTTCTTCAATCGGTGACCTTCGTCGATGATCACGAAAGACCACGCGTATTTATTGAGCACGTTCCTATCCTTAATGATCATTTCAAACGTCGTCAACACCACGGGGAAGGTCGCTTTTGTTTGACCCGATTTCTCAGCGGCGAGAGCAGCAGCTCGAGGAGCTTTGGACGGTGTAGGTTTTTTGCCCTTTCCTTTTTTGCTTCCGCCACCGGCCACGCTTGGTGTGCTCGCTCGAGAGCCTGCGGGGGAGCTTGCGGCGGAGGAGTTGATGTCGGTGGGGAGCGCCATCCGCGTTCGAACGAGTTCTCTGCGGTGTTCCGGGTTGCCGTGATAGATGACGACCGGAACGGTGGGGGCGAACTTTTCAAACTCGGCTTTCCAGTTGTGTAGGACGCTCAATGGGCAGACGATGAGGAACTGAAGGTGTTTGCGAAGGTGCGGTCAGTCTGTGACCCCGAACTCCGGAGTGGCGTTGACAACTCACGGGACCCCATACGCCCTTTTCCTTCAGGTGCGCAAGGAAAGAGATGGTCTGAAGAGTTTTACCCAGACCCATCTCGTCGGCAAGGATGCCGTTAAGGCCTAAACGGGAGTATTAGGATCCATACAAATGGTAAGCGGGTTGTCCACCACTCACCATTTTCGTATAGCAACGCCAACCACTGAACACCGGCAAGCTGGTAATCACGAAGAGTGGCTCCAGAGACCGTTGCAGGTTGCTTCATGTAGAGAATTTCTTCCTCCTTGGCCTTCTTGTCATCGTCATCTTTAGAGTCAGCCGTCGCCACCGCACTTCCGTCCTCCACCCGGGCGCGTTTGCTGGGACTGTCCGGTTCCGCGTTCGCCCCCTTCCGCTTTCCGTTCTTGTTCTTCTTCTGAGCCTCCTCTTCTTTCCGAGCGTTCAAAGCCTCGGCAGCGCGTCTCTGCTTTTGCGTTTTTATCCGGTCGGCGATGATGGAGGAAAACGCGGTTGATGCGGCCAAGAGACGTTTCAACTTTGAGAGGCGCGCCTCGACATCCGGATCCATGGGCGGGGATGGTTCTTCTTTCATAGCTGGCAGTTCGCTCCCAGAGCTGAGTGCTGGGGATGGTGCCGCGGTATGCTCAGCGGATGCGAGCGTAATATCTGTGGAGGAGGCGCGGCTCTGACCGGGGTAAAAATGAAGGGCGGGTGAGTGGTGGAGCGTCGTCGATGCTCAGCGTGCGTGTGGCTTACCATCGTAGGATGAAAGTGGGGAGTATCGAGGTGGATGGCAGAGGCGTCGGACGGTAGAGAGCAAGGGAGAGATGAGAGCGACAGCCTGGAAGGGGGGGAAAAAAAAAGAGGAGAGAGTGAAGAGTTTGAATTCCGACTGGAACGCGTCCAAGGCAAATGTCAGCAAACGCGCTTTTTGTTTGCCTTTGGACTGCTCTCACTTCATTCCACAAGCGACGCCCAAGACAGCATCAATGCCTGATAACGAGGAAGTCGACCAGAAGCCAGACGTTAAACCAGAGAAGATTACCGTTACTGTGAGGGGTACAGATGGCGTTGGTACGACGTTTTCAGGCAGTCCGACGATCAGGAATTGAAATGCCTTCACTACTGTGCTCATAGTGACCAAGTTCATGCTCAAGCCAACAGCCAAATTTGAGAAGGTATTTACTGCCTTTGAGGTGAGAGCTTATCGCATGCCCGCCCAACTATGGCGCTGCTGATGGTAACCTATGACCTGATCCGGTTAGAGTGCAAAAGGAGCGACTCCAGGCAAGCAGCTTCACTAATCCCGTGCGCGCCAAAAGCTGATCTGAGATTCTTGGCTCCTCCAGGAACGTACAAGTTCCTTTCCTCTGAAGGAGTCATGCTCCTCCCACAGGACATCGTCGGTGATGTACGTCACTCTTTGTGGTTTACCTCTTCTCTGCCATTAACGTCTGCATTCCTTGCAGTACAATTGGGAGGAAGAGGAGGAGATTAGCGCTGCTCTAGCCCAGGTTAGTATAACTACATATGACATCTGGTCCGGCGCTCAATGCTCACTCACCTTGCAGCACGGAGGAGCATTCCTCGGCTGAAGATCGCCCCTCACTTCTTTGCCGTGTCAACCCCCACATCTATACTTATTATGCCGCTGTCGTTTACTTTGCCCGGTCTTTGGAGTCTCCCAGCCATCCATCTCCCACCCAGATCAACTGTTCGGAACCCACACGGAAGCATCAAAAGAAGGACAACACCGATGAGATTGCAAGGGCTACAGATGTAGAGCAGATGAGAATCTAATAAACACTATATACTGAAGGAACGTGTGGAGAACAAATATAATCAGACGATTCGACAACGACGGATGAGCGCTAGCAGAGAGCCGAGCGGACAGTAAACCCAGACCACAAAAAAATGGAGACCGAAGCCTCAAAAGGAAGAACGAATAGAGCGAATATCGATCCCAACAGAGAGAGTAGGAGAGGAGTGGAGAGAGCATAGTGTAGGGGAAAATGTCTCGAAAATGCGAAAAGGAGTCGACGAGGGGAAAAGAGAAGCAGAAGGAGAACCAGCTCCCACCACCTTTCTATACCTCATGACGCACGGTCCAAATCGGGGATGGCGATCTGTCCGCGTGGAGCCTCCTTTGGCAAGATCTCGACGCAGAGGGTCTTCTTGACCGTAGCGACCTGCTCGCCAAAATAGCGCTTCGACTCGAGACTCCAGTGGAATCCGCCAGTCATCCAGTCCTCGCAGACGCGAAGGTACCTCTGGACGTCAGCGTCGACCTTGGGTCCCCAAGAAGGAAGCTGAGCCTTGGTGGCGGTGTACAAGTCGATGCGGCCCTTGACGAGCTCGCCAGCGTAGTCCATGGCGCCTTGAACGTCGAGACCCTTTTCTTTCATCGCAGCCTCGATGATGTTGCAAGTGTCACCCTGAGCCTGCTCGATGTTGTACGAGTAGATATCCTATTAAAAGAAAGAAGTGTGAGATTCGACGTCGTGCAGGGAAGCGGCAGGCACCGAAGAAGAGGTTGCTTACGTTGGACAAGACAACGACGTCGTTGGCGCAATCTTCCATGATCCTGATCTGAGGGCATTCGAAGACGACGTCGGGGATGTCGACGTTGAGGCCGAACTCGCCCATCGCGAAGCACATCTTGAGAGCACCGGTGTCGCGGCGGAGACGGATGAATTCGTCGAGAGGGAGGATGTTGTCTCGAGCGCGGTGGAGGACTTGTTCGTGGACAGCTTGGACATAGAGGTCGGTGTATTCGAGGAAGCGACGTTGAGTGCCGGGAGAGCAGCCGAGTTCGATGGCACGACCCCAGAAGCTAAAAAAGAGATACCCCAAAAGTCAGTTCGGTCGAACTGATAAAAGAGCTAGAGTCTTTCGTGGGTACTAACCTGGAGAAGACCTGACCGCAGCGGAATTCAGTCTCGTAGGTGAACGGGTGGGCGATAGCGTTCATGATGATGTCCGAAGCTTTCCTGGTACCGTCGCCGTCCTTGCGGAGACCACCCTCGTCGGTGAGGTCATCGTAAGCGAAGAGGGTGTTGATGTAATCGCAAAGAACACCTAAAAACCGAGGAGTGTGGATGTCAGAACCAATTCGGCACACAGGGTGTGTGGGATAGCTACTCACGGAAGCGCTCATAATCCGCATCGGGATAGCACATAGCAGTCAAGAGACCAAAGTTGCAAGCCTCGAACGCAGCGCGTTTCCTTGCACTAGGATGGACCTGATGATCGTCCAACCACTGCTCCGAAATGGCCGCCAGGGGTTGGTAGTACGGGTTCACCCTAAGCTTGTAAGGCGAGTACTCGATGAAATCCGTGATGGTGTAATAAGGACCGGTGGGGCAAGGAGTAACAGGCGGCGTAGGCAGAGGCGTCGGACTGAGGCGAGTGTTGTACTTGGAAACCTGAGACGATGTGGTGGCGACCGTAGGACGAGGGTTGTGGATGGGGAGTTCGACCATTTCGGGTTCGGAGGACGACTTGCGCGAGGAAGAGGAGGCGGGAGCACCGAGACCACGAGCGCTGCGACCGGAAAGAGTGCCAGACAGGTAGGTTGAACCGGAGTTGAAGTAGTACTTGGCGTTGGTCCAGATGACGGTAGGTCGGCCGAGGGCGAAGACTCCGTAAACGAAGTTCACGGTGCGGCTGGCGAATGGGAGGGGAGCCTGAGCCGATACTGTGTGAGTCCTGGAGGTGGGTGAGGCAATTGTTGAGGTCTGGAGTGGTTTGGGTTTGAAACCCGCTTCGATGTCAGCGGGCTTGTTGGCCGGCTCGGCCGGGCGGAAGAAGGAGGCGATCCAAGTGAGCATCTTGTTGTTATCGAACGAACTTGCAGAAGGTGGTGGGAGAGGTTGTTATAGGTTGTCAAAGAGTGAGTGAGTACGAGTGAGTGTGATAAGAAAAAGCTTAAAGCAGAAGTGGGACAAGAGCGAAGATAGACAGTCTCGGGGACAAGAGAAGAGAGAGGAAGAGGGGGGGAGGGGAGAAGTGTGGAAAGGTGGATACGGATGAGTAGAGGAGCGGGTGGATATGTACGTCGCTATGTATGTGACGGACTGAGGCGCTTGTGGAGGAGAGGAGAGGAGAGAACTGTTCCTGTCGCTGCAGTTAGGGAAGCAACCTACTCAGTGTTCCTCTTTATACTTTGGACGAAAAAGGCGGCGGAAGAGAAGAATAAAAGAAAAAGCTTACCCAAAAAGAAAAGAATGAAAAATAAAAAAATTGGGATGTGTGCCGACACAGCAGCTCCAGCAAGCGCACCCTTACCCGCCGCGAAGCTTTCAGCTGAGCTGAACGCCCAAAGCCGGACGTTGTGCGGCCACAACGATTTTAGCGTACCATGTTAAGCCCAACTGAATTGTTCTTCTCCAGTGTAACGGACAAGCGTGCGGGCCTTGGGACAGAGCGAATTGCAGTAAACAAGTCAAGGGACCAGGAGGGTGGGTGCCAACCCTCCCCCACCTCCCCCCGACGCACCCGACCCGTTTCTTTCCAAATTAGGCTTGAGCAGCCTCTCTCGTCCGCGTGTCGACTAGGTTTCCGTCATAGCTTCTCGGCTACAGACATTCGTCGCCGTCTCCCCAGATCGCGCAGATTGACGGGAGGGAACAACCCTTCGGTACCCAAACGTCCCCCCCATTCCCACTGAATATCCTGTCATAACTTCTCGATCGTAACATAACAGTCCAGTGCCGTTAAGATTGCAATTGTGCAACCCAATATCTGGCGTCGTAGAAACAAGATGATTGACAAGGCGTTGAGATCTGGGGGTTATCACGGTGCTGAGCGATTTACACAGAGGTGTCGGCTCCCCTCGAACTGACGTATGCGGCCTGAAGCAGGACCTTTTAGGGATCGAGTGGCTTTCCGGCTGCACCTTCTCCTGATGAATGAACGTAAATCGCTCTGTGAAAGGGTGCAGAAAACGTGGCGGATCGAATTTTGCGATTTTTCGCTGTTGAGCTCGACTTGAAGTTGCGGAATTAGGAAGGCAAGATCGGACCGGGAGTAGAACAACAAGAGCAAAGTGTGAAATTTGACTGCTTACGTACACGGCAAATCTGCCTAATGGAGCAAAGCAAAAGCGCAGCTGGCTTCTAGCTCGCGTGACTCGTTCGCGTTCTAGTTGTCTTTGAACGTCACTACCCTGTTGAACAAATCCGACTTGCCCCAGATTCCCTTCCTCACACACGCTAGCTGCACGATCTGCGAGTGGTCGATAAAGACGTTGACGTCGGCTCCAAAGTTCTGGACACTGCCATGCCAGGGAAAAGAACAAAGGCATTTTCCCGCAATCAGGAACCCACGACCTCCCAAAAGAAGCACAACAACCCCCGAGTCGACGACCCGAAGCGAACCACTTACTAGTATTGGAAGACCGCCGGCTCAGCTGCTTCGAACATGAGCTTCTCCATTGGTAAAGCCGAAGTGATGGATGAAACGACGTCGGTCCTCCAATGTTTGACGTTCTCTGTTATCCCTTCGGATTCGATCTAGCGTGACGGCAGCAATAAACAGAAATATCCGCGATCAGCTTCTCACATAAATTTTGAAGACCTCACAAAAACCACCTCCTCTTATGAATCACAGAAGAGGAGCTCCAACACTCACCATAATTCGATCGGCTCCAGCGTCTAGGAACGCATGAGCTCTCTTTGGTACCGACGAAGAAGAGCCATATAGTCAGTCAGAAGCCGTCGTCGCTTTTGAAACAAACCCTCCTTTCCAACGATCACGACAGGCACCCCAAGACATCGCCACCCACCTCGATTAACCATTTAGGATCTCTCGTCCCCATGGACTCGAGTCCTTCAGTGTCTCCTCCGGCCCCGAAAAGAATGCCGATTTCCGGTTTGGGCTTTAGACCGATGGATTTCGTGAGCTTGACCAAATTCACCCAATCGTCCGTAGGGATCGTGAGGAAACCAGAGGAGATTTCCAAAACGTCGAAGCTATATTGAGAAAAATGGGACAATATGGAGAGTATGATCAATTCATTTGCTCTAGTCTGTGGACTGAGCAAAGAAAATGTCGCAGAGTGCCAAGCTCCGGGCGGGCGAGCCGGCCGAGCGCGGCGAATGTTCCCCAAAAGGTAAAATTTGTGTACGTACCCTATCTTTTTACACATTTCAAGATACTTGATGATGGTGGCTTTATCACCTCCAGAGACGGAAATAACACGCTCTATAAAGCCACCCGTTGATACATAGCATCCGTGCGAGTGCACCATGTCGATCAGCGCTTTAAGACGATCTTGTGGCATCAACGAGAACGAGCCACCGGCGAACTGTATTTTGCAACAAGTTAATCATCGAAGTGGCGACGCGATCAAACACGAGGGCCGCATTACCTTCACTCCGTCGACAAATTCTGAACGCGGCAACAGGGGGGGCAACTGTCAGCAACTTACAAAGCCGGGGTGCTTCGCGAGGGCCAAATCAGGATACTCACCTCCCCAATCCGACAAAAGTTCATTCAAGTACGTATAAGTCACCGGGTTATAGTACGACCTTCAGGAGTACCAAGGAAAAGAGCCCGGCCCGGTCAGGATAAGCTTCCGTCGTCCGTCGCCACCTCCGCCGTTGAGGGGTAAACGCTCGCGACGCACCCTCGAATCTCTGTTAACCCCTTCGAACGCTCTCCCCTCCCTATCTTCTTCTCTAGCTTATTAGCGGGTAAAAAACTGAACGGACCCTGGGAAGAGTTGTGAACCACGGGTGTGGTGCTTAAAGCGCGGGTTGTGCTAATCAGGCCCGCTCTAGAAGCGAGACTCCGCGCGACAGGATGCCCCGCCAGAATCGGATGAGCGATATTGCGGCTAACGACGTTGAGCATGGTTTTGGACGATGGACTGGTAGAGACAAATGAGCGCGGAGAATGTGGGTTGGTAGTTGAGTTGGGAGTGGGGGGATTCGGTACGAGCCAGAGGGTGAGCAGGGCAGGTGGAGAAGTGCGACCCAAACCTTCGTGACGTCAGAAGTTGCGACATTTTGCACAGACTCCTCTTCGAAGCGCTCATTTTCGACCTCGTATAGCCTTTTGACGCTCTAAGCTATCCTTAGCTCTGCCGATCATGGCCGATTGCAAATTCATTTTTTTCATTTTGCACCTGCACTCGAAGGCTTTTTGGACAAGTCAGCGACACCCCCGGCATCGCAATGCCCTTGGCCGCACTCACCTTCACACGAGCACACGGAGTCCCCACGAGAATAAATCCATACCAGTTCCTCGATGTCGATGTCGAGGACGATTCTAGCTCAAACCTCGCATCTAGCCGAGGAGCTCCAAGGACCCAAAACTTCAGTTGTTCTCGCCTCGGCATTAGCCGCGCGGAAGTTCGAAAAAGCGAGAGCCCATATTTCCCGACTGCTTCGGACGAGGGTGATATTTTCCTGTTGGCATCAGACGAGAAATTGAGGAATGCCGCTTAGGTGGACATAGGTCGGTCGTAAATTACTGGAACGATGCGAGATGTTGGGTTAAAACAGGGACTTGGTTGCTGGCAGCACAGAAGCTGGGTTCGATGAACTGTGGGAGAGTAGATGGTACTCACGTGACCCTCGCTTGGCCCAGATGCCCCTGCGGCCTGCCGTTTGAAAGGAAGAGGAGAAAAATCCGTCCTAGACACCCTTTCACCTGGATCAGATTTACGACCTGATGTGGAGCTCGAATGTTGAGCTTTGTTGTTCAGAGCGGAATCGGACTTGGCTGTCGTTCCGACCAAGATTTCCGAGGAACAGATGCAATCGTCTTTGCTATAGAAGCCCATGGGATTCTTCCTATAACGCTTTATGAGACTTCTAAGCCTTGCTCGAGTGAATCTTGATGTTCTACTCTGCGCGTGTTTCACCACTGTCGCGCATTAGAGTAAGCGGTTGTACGGTGAATGTGAGCGATCCGAAGCCTACGAGTACCCATCCCGAGTCAGAGAAAGTTGCTGTAACAGGTAAGGAATGTGCAAGAAGCCATTCCATGATCAGTGAGGCTGGTAAGCTTGCAACCTACGCACGTGATGTACGGAGAACAGGGCTTAGGGAAGAGGCCGTTTTATCCTGACATCGCTGTGCAAACTCTGGCCACCTCAACCTAATTTGCTCCGGCTATACACTTCACCCCCACCCATCGATGGCAGGAAAGGAACATGGAACCAGTACAACCACAAAAGAGGAAAGTTTAAGTAAGACTGGAGTCGGCAGAAAAATGGCACGAGGTTCGGGGCGTTTTTTCATCGGGTACTCCGCACCTATTGTCTAACCGTTTCCAATTTTTACTAGATCCTACGACTGTCCCAGAGCTCCTCGCCAACGTCTTATCATTCGCAACAGAGTCCACCTTAGTCTCTTGTGCCGTGGTGTGTAAACCTTGGAGCGACATTGCGTTGGATTACCTTTGGAGAGACTTGGATTCCGTTTTTCCATTGCTGGAACTGGTAATGGACATCCACCTTCTGGAAGGTTTGGAATCCTCTGGCTACCTTGGCTTGGAGGTCAGAGTTGTAACCAATCCTTACGCTGTTTATGACTAAAGACTCCGTATTTTAGAGATTATCTAGTATGCTCAGCGGAGCCGATTGGTCTAGGTTTCAATTTTATGCTGGCCGGGTCAAGAGTCTGTCATATGACGACGAAAACCCCTATCGCAGCGAACGGACACCACGCTTAGACCCCAATGGGATCGCTCTATTCTATCTCCACTCCCCGAGCGGCCTCACCTTCTTGCCTCGCCTCAGGACACTCAAGTGGTTTACAAGTGAATCCGCGGCTCCAATGCTTCCCTTTTTGTCGCCCCAGCTCGAATCCTTGGAGGTCGAACTCACGGGCAGCTCGCAGCGAGTCAACGACTTCTTTTCCGGTCTAGCCGGGCGTATCCCCAACCTCAAGTCATTCACTCTCAAAACAACTACAAACGCGTTGGACATCGAAAGCTCGCTACAAAGGGTCATCAGGACTTGGAAGAACCTCAAAACTCTTAGAATCCCTCCGTATTTCCTCAGACCGTCAATCTTAGAAGCAGCCGCTTCCCTTCCAAATCTGAAAGTACTGGATCAAGAATAACGTATATTCCCTCGTACGACGCGGACGCAATGCTGCAGGAACTACCGCAAGATGGCTTCCCCAAACTCAAAACCTTCGACTTCAACGCCAATCCTGCATCCGCCAATCGACTCGTCCAGGAGTACTCCGGGCTGTTCGCCAGACTATCAATCATACATCTTAATGCCAAGGATGGAGTCAATGATGCAGAGGTCCTGGAGTTCACGCGGCATCTAGGTGCAACCTGCCCACACGTAACTCGTGTGTTGCTCGATCTACTTGTGGACCCTACGCTCCAAAGAGACGACCTGACACCGCTCTCTGTAGGAGTCCTAGCGGCTCTATTTCCGTGCCGGGATCTAAAGGTGTTGGAAATCGGTCACCCTTACCCCATCACCCTCAACGAGGATGACGTCGAACGTATGGCAGCGGCCTGGCCTAAGCTGAACACCCTCTACGTTTGCATCGACCCCGACTTATCACTTCCTATACCCGGAGACATGGGGAATTCTCTGTCAGTGCTTCAAGCCTTCGCGAGGCATCATCCGATGATACGGGAACTTGGCTTGTTTTTCGCCAAAGACAAGACTCTCACGTTCTCAGGAGACCTATGGGCCGAATTTGAGTTTCATCGTTTGGAAAGGATTGACGTCGGAACTTCGGCGGTTCCAGGAGGGAGGTTGCAAGATACAGGATTTCTGATCGCGAGCGCGTGCAAACTCATGCCGGAGATTGATATGGGAACTTCCAATTGGTATGTTGGGATAGAGTGCCCAGAATGGGAGGAGTACCAGCAAAAATGGGAGGAGACAGTTAAACATATGGAGTTTGCAATGCGTACCAAGAGCGCTGGTCGGGCAAGGATGTCGGGGATAGCGAATTAATGGAGCTGAATCTATTTCCATTGCTGGGAAATCGTATTAGGCTGTTCCTACGCTTTGTGAACCTTTTCGAGCAAGGCATGATGTTCCAGCCTACGCGTGTTTCACTTCTGTCACAGGTTCAAGTCGGTGATTTACGGTGGAGGTGGATGTGGACGGCGTCGAGTCGGTCAATCCGACACGGATCCATCCGGAGCCGGAGGAGAAATCTTTCACAAAGTTTTGTTACCGGTAAGAATGTCCAAGAAGCCATTGCATGATCAGTGAGGCCAGGAAGCTCGTACGCTACGCACGAAAGTTCTGTCGGGCCGAGCAACATCAGACTTGGCTGTCGTTCCTTCCGAGGAAGAGTGCCTCGTCCTTGCTCCAGCAACGTATCCGGTTGTTCCTACGCTTTATGAAACGCCTAAATTCTCCTCAACCAAACTCGATATTCCAGCCTACGCATGTTCACCACTAGCACGCGTTAAAGTTGGGTTGTACCAGGGATCTAGACGAAATAGAGTTAGTCAGTCATTCGTACGAGTGCCCATCCAGGAATCGGGAGACAAAGTAAAGTTTCTGTAACTAGTATGAAATGAGCGAGAGGCCATTGCGTGATCAGCTAGCTGCTGGGAAGCTCCGCGTTGTCCGGACAACGTACGGAGCGCTTACGGAAGACGCCGTCTTTGTCCAAACATCGCCGTCCAGACGCGTCACTTTCTTCCGAAAACAAAAAAAGACAACCAACGGTCCCTATCAAACTTTTCCTCAAGTTCTAGGCTCCATCCCCATCCGTCCGTCAATGGCAGGAAAGAAACGTCGAACCAGTACAATCACAAAATCGTCTGATCTAACGAAGGCTGGAGTAAGCACGAAAAAGGCCCGAGGTTCGTGCCTTTTTCATCGCGTACTCCTTACCAATTTCTAACCATTTCACATTATCAGCTGATCCTACGACTGTCCCAGAGCTCCTTGCCAATGTTCTATCATTCGCTACACACTCCGCTTTAGCCTCGTGTGCCGTGGTGTGCAAACCTTGGAGCGAAGTTGCGTTGGATTACCTTTGGAGAGACTTGGATTCCGTTTTCCCATTGCTGGAACTGGTAATGGACATTCACCTTCTGGATGATTTGGGGTTCTCTGGCGACCTTGGCTTGGAGGTTAGAGTTGTAACCAATCCTTACGCTGTTTATGACTAAAGCGTCCGTATTTTAGAGATTCTCCAATATGCTCAGCGGAGCCGATTGGTCTAGGTTTCAAATTTATGCAGGGCGGGTCAAGCACCTGTCATATGAAAACGGGGAGCCCTATCGCAACGATTGGACGCCGAGCTTAGACCCCAATGGGATCGCTCTGCTCTGTCTCCGGTCCCCGAGCGGCCTTGTCTTATTACCTCGCCTCAAGACACTCGAGTGGTCTACAGATGAATCCGTGGCTCCAATCTTTCCATTTCTTTCGCCTCAGCTAGAATCCTTGGAGGTCGAACTCACAGGCACCTCGTACTTAGCCAACGACTTCTTTTCCACTCTGGCTGGGCGTATTCCCAACCTCAAGTCATTCACTCTCAAAACCCCTATACCATCACGTGACATCGAAGGTTCACTTCAAAAGGTCATCAGTTCTTGGAAGAATCTCGAAGCTCTTAAACTCCCTCCGTACTACCTTCGACCGTCGATCCTGGAAGCAGCCGCCTCTCTTCCCAATCTCATCCACCTGGATCAAGACTACACGTGTTACCCTCCAAAGGACGTGACAGCAACGCTGCAGGAACTTCCCCAAGATGCCTTCCTCAAACTCGAAACCTTCGCCTTCAACGCCAATCCCGCACCCGCCAAACGACTCCTCCGAAGGTACTCGGATCTCTTCACAAGGTTAACGGAGATACTTCTTAATGCCATGGGTGGTATCAATAATGCAGAGGTGCTGGAGTTCACACGTCATCTGGGTTCCACGTGCCCACGCCTGATTCAGGTGTCTTTCGACCTGTCTGTGGAACCCGGACTTCAAAAGGGGAGCATAACCCCGCTCTCCATCGGAGTCATAGAGTCTCTATTCCCGTGCCGAGACCTTGAGATGTTGGAAATCGGTCATCCTTTCCCCCTCACCCTCGATGAGGATGACGTCGAACGTATGGCAGCGGCTTGGCCTAAGCTGACCACCTTCTACGCTTGCCACGACCCCGACTTATCACTTCCTATACCCGGAGACATGGGCAATTCTCTGTCAATACTTCAAGCGTTCGCAAGGCATCATCCGATGGTACGGGATCTTGGCTTGTTTTTCGCCAAAGACAAGATGGTCACCTTCTCGGGAGACCTGTATCCCGAGTTCGAGTTTCATTGTTTGGAGACAATTAGCGTTGGAACATCGGCGGTTCCAGGAGGGAGGTTGCAAGATGCAGGCTTTCTGATCGCAAGCTTGTGCAAACCCGAACCAACGATTGATTCCGATACTTGCGTTTGGTACGTTGGAGCTGAGTGCCCAGAATGGGAGGAGTACAAGCACCAATGGGAGGAGGCGGTTAAGCATATGGAATTTGCGATGCGGATCAAGAGCGCTGGTCGGGAAAGGATGTCGGGGATAGTGAATTTACGTAGCTGAGTATATTTCTTTGCTGCGGAATCGTATTAGGCTGTTCCTAGGCCGTATGAAACGTCCGGATTTTCTCTAACGAGTTTCGATGCTCGAGCCTGTACGTGTTCCACCACTTCTACACGTTCGTGTCGGTGATTTTACGGTGGAGGTGGATGAGACTGCATGGGGTCAGTCAATCCGACAAGTAGTATCCATCCGGAAGCGGAGCGGAAAATCTCTCAGAAAGTTTGGTCACCGGTAAGAAATGTCCAAGAGGGCATTACACGGTTAGTGCGGCCAAAGAGCTTGTACGCTACGCACGTAGGTTCTATCGGGCCGAGCAAAATCGGACTGGGCTGTCGTCCCTTCCGAGGAAGAGTGCCTCGTCGTTGCTCTGAAAACGTATCAGATTGTTCCTACGCTTTACGAAATGCCTACATTCTCCTCAACCGAACTTGATATTCCAGCTTACGCATGTTCACCATTGGCACGCGTTAAAGTTTGGCCGTGCGAGGGATCCAAAGGGTTAGTCGATCAATCTTACGAGTGCCCATCCAGGAATCGAGGGACAGAGTAAAGTTTTTGTAACTGGCATGAATGTGCGAGAGGCCATTGCGTGATCAACTAGCTGCTGGGAAGCTCCTAAAGCAGTCATGCGGAGAACGAGCGCTTACGTATAGTATACAGAAGACGCCGTCTTTGTCCAATCGCCGTCCAAACGCGTCACTTTGTTCCGAAACAAAAAAGGACAACCAACGGTCCCAACCAAAGTTTCCTCAAGTTCTAGGCTCCATCCCCATCCGCAAGTCAATGGCAGGAAAGAAACGTCGAACCAGTACAACCACAAAAGCGTCTGATCCAAAGCAGGCTGGAGTGAGCACGAAAATGGCGCGAGGTTCGTGCCTTTTTCATCGCATACTCCATATCTATTTTCTAACCATTTCAAATTATCAGTTGATCCTATGACTGTCCCAGAACTCCTTGCCAGTGTTTTGTCATTCGCAACACAGTCCACTTTAGCCTCTTGTGCCGTGGTGTGCAAACCTTGGAGTGACGTTGGGTTGGATTACCTTTGGAGACATTTGGATTCCGTTTTCCCGTTGCTGGAACTAGTATTGGACATGGAGCTGTTGAGAGACTTGGAATCCCTTGCGCCTAACTCTTTGGAGGTCAGAGCTATGGACCTACTTTTGCATTTGTACTCCCACTCATAATCAGTCTTCTAGAGACTGTCCAGCAAGCTAAGCAGAGCCGATTGGTCCCGATTTCAATCATATGCCAGGCGGGTCAGGTCCTTGTCATACGACTACGAAAAGTCCTACCGTGGCAACTCGACGGTGCCGAGCCCGGGTATTGCGATCGCTATGTTTTGTGCACACCATCCGAGCGGCCTTGCCATATTACCCAATCTCGAGAAGCTTACGTGGGCTACGGACGAATCAACCATCCAGGTGCTGCCGTTCCTCTCGCCTCGGGTGATATCCCTCGAGGTCGAGCTGACAGGCAGCGTGACGTCAGCCAATGACTTCTTTTATGCTCTGGCTGGGCGTATTCCCGACCTCGCCAACCTCACGTCATTCACTCTCAAAACGGCTATACGAGCATTAGACATCGAAGGCTCGCTTCAAAGGGCTATCAGTACGTGGAGAAACCTCGAAGCTCTCAAAATTCCTCCGTTTTACCTCCGACCGTCGATTCTGGAGGCGGCCGCTTCCCTTCCCAATCTCACAATCCTGGATCAAGACTACACACATTATCCCCCATACGATGTGGCCTCAACGCCGCAGGAACTTCCCCAAGATGCATTCCCAAAACTCGAAACCTTCAATTTCGACGCCAATCCCGCATCAGCCAAACGACTCGTCCAAAGGTCCTCGGGTCTCTTCACCAGGTTAAAAACGATATGTCTTAATGCTGAGGATGGTGTCAGTGATGTAGAGGTGCTGGAGTTCATGCGTCATCTGGGTGCAACCTGCCCACAGGTGACTAAGGTGTCGCTCGATCTGTCCGTGGAGCCAACACCCGAAAGAGACGGCATGACTCCGCTATCTGTAGGAGTCCTGGAGGCTTTATTTCCGTGCCGGGACTTGGAGGTGTTGGAGATCATTCATCCTTTCCCCCTCACCATCAACGACAGCGATGTTGAACGTATGGCAGAGGCCTGGCCAAAGATCTCCAACCTCTACATTTCCAAGGAACCCGACTTATCGCTTCCTATACCCGGAGACATGGGGAACTCCCTGTCAGTACTTCAAGCCTTTGCAAAGTATTACCCGATGATACAGGAACTTGGCTTGTTCTTCGCCAAAGACAAGGGTTTCACGTTTTCAGGAGACCTATATCCAGAGTTTGAATTTCATTGTTTGGAGAAGATTTACGTTGGAGCATCAGCGGTTCCGACAGAGGGGTTGCAGGATGCAGGGTTTCTGATCGCGAGCTTGTGCAAACTCGAGCCGAAGATTTTGATCGGGGTGGGACTTCCGTATGCTGGAATAGAGCGTCCAGAGCTGGATGAGTACCGGTGTCAATGGGAGGAGACAATTAAAAGTTTGAAGTTTGCCATGCATATCAAGAAGGCTAGTCGAACAAGGAGGTCGGGGATAGTGAACTAATGGTGCTGAGTTTATTTTGTGAGAGCTCTTGATTTGTCTTCTCTAACGATGGCGAAGTATTGCATGGTTTAGATCATTCAATTTTCAAACCTATTTTTCCCTGTTGTGTATTTGTCGACTTTGGACGGATAATTTGACTCCACAACGGATTGCAGCACTTGGTAGATGGCTGCCAAACGTCTGCCAGGCAGAGAGCAATCGGAATTGGCCGTCATTCAAACGAGTCTTGACGTTCCAGCTTTCGTGTGGGGCGTGTTTCACCTCCGTGTCGCGCGAAAGTTGGTGGTTTTTACGGTTGGTCTGGACAAAATCGAGTTAACCAGTCCTTCGAGTGCCCATTCCGGAGTCGGAGAGCAAATACTCCAGGTAGTTTCTGGTGAGAAATCTGCGAGAGGCCAGTGCATGGATCCGAGTCGGGGAAGCTCGTTATGGGGTCACGTGTTGTGCGGAGAAAGAGTGCTGACGTAAGAGGCCGTCTTGTTTCGCGATATCGCCGCTCAAACGCTGGCAGGTTTGTCCAAAACCAACGGTCCCCATCTGATTTGCTCTGTCTCTACGCCTCATCCCCACCCTTCAATGGCAGGAAAGAAACGCCGAACTAGTACAACTATCAAACTGTCGGAGGCAAACGAGGCTGGAGTGAGCACGAAAATGGCGCGAGGTTTGAGCCAATTTTCATCGCATATTCTATATCCATTTGCTAATCGGTTCCAACTACCAGTTGATCCTCTCGCTATTCCAGAACTCCTTGTCAACATTTTATCATTCGCTTCAAACTCAACGCTAGCTTCTTGTGCCGTGGTGTGCAAACCTTGGAGTCGAGTTGCGTTGGACGAACTTTGGAGGAATTTGGATTCTGTTTTCCCATTGCTGGAGCTGGTGGTGGACATGGAGATGCTGAGGGATTTGGACTCCCCTACCCCTACCGTCTCGCAGGTCTGAACTGGAATCAACTTCGGCGTTATTTCCTCACTGAAATTTGGTATTCTAGAGACTGTCCAGCAAGCTAAGCAGAGTCGACTGGTCCCGGTTCCAAGTTTATGCTGGCAGGGTCAGGCGCTTGTCATACGACGACGAAGATCTCTATCGTGACGATTCGACAGTGCCGCGATTACCCTCTAAAGCCATCGCCATGCTCTGTTTCCACCGCCCAAGCGGCATCGCCTTATTACCCAACCTCGAGACACTCAAGTGGTCCTCAAGTAGATCGGCAACAGCAATACTTCCCTTTCTCTCACCCCAAGTTACATCCCTAGAGGTCGAACTCACCGGCAAGGTACAAGCAGTCAACGACTTCTTTTACGCTCTAGCCGGGCGTATTCCCAACCTCGAGTCATTCACTCTCAAAACGGCTATACGGGCATTGGATATCGAAGACTCGCTTCAAAGAGTCATCAGTACATGGACTAGCCTCGAAACTCTCAAAGTTCCTCCGTACTACCTCCGGCCGTCGATCTTGGGAGCAGTCGCTTCCCTTCCCAATCTCACAACCCTGGAACAAGACTACACACATTGTCCTCCGTACGACATGGCCACGATGCTGCAAGAGCTTCCCCCAGACGCCCTACCCAAGCTCGAAAATTTTGGCTTCAACGGAAATCCCGCATCAGCCACACAACTCGCCCAAACGTACCCGGACCTCTTCGCTAGACTGAACGCAATTCATCTTAACGCTGCGGATGGCATTAATGATGTAGAGGTGCTGGAGTTTGTGGGTCATCTGGGTATAAGTTGTTTACAGCTGACCTATGTGTCACTCAACTTATGTCTGAGTCCCATCTTCCGAAGAGAGGGCGTGAACCCGCTTCCCGTGGGAGTTTTAGAGGGTCTATTTCCGTGCCGGGGCCTGAAGATGCTCGAGATCGGGCATCCTTTTCCCCTCACTCTCAACGAGACTGACGTCGAACGCATGGCCACCGCCTGGCCAAACCTGACCGTCTTCAACGCAAACGACGAACCCGACTTATCATTACCCATGCGCGGAGATATTGGGAACTCTCTGTCGGTGCTTCAAGCCTTTGCAAAGCATTTTCCGATGATGGCGGAGCTCGGCCTGTTTTTCGCCCAAGACGAGGTCCCCACATTCTCTGGAGACTTATATCCCGAGTTTGAGTTTCATCGATTGGAGGGGCTTTGCGTTGGAGTATCAGCGGTTCCAGGAGGGAAGTTGCACGATGTAGGCTTTCTGATCGCGAGCTTGTGCAAAGTCGAGCCGGAGATTCGTAGTGGAGTGAGCAATTGGTACGTTGGATTGGACCGTCCAGAATGGGAGGAGCACGAGCGTCAATGGGAGGAGACGAGTAAATTTTTGGAGTTTGCCATGCGTACCAAGGACGCTGGTCGGGCAAGGATAGAGGGGATGGGCCAATAGTCGTGCTGGGTTTATTGTGTGAAACCCTTTAGTCTCCCTCCTCGGCTCTCGGAAAAAAGCCACTTGAATTCCCTGATAGCATCATTTGATTTCATATTTGTCGTCTTCCCCGCATATATGTAGATTTTCGATTAGTCGTTTGCAGTTTCTGACTCCAAAGGATATGTAACCTTCTATCTGCTAACAGTTCTCCTGGGCAAGATAGTCCGGACCGGCGCAGCGTCTCGTGCAGGAACGAAAGGCTGTCTTTAGGCACTGCTGTCAAAAACGCCTATGATTCCAAACGGGGAGCGTGACCTTCTTGTTTGCGTTCGTTTGCCGCCCAGCATGTAACCAATCCCGAACCTCACTCCCGAAGTAGTTGGCTTGGGCCGCTAATGCTTCAAGATTCCGACTCTCACAAGATCACTAATATGGCCGAGCTACAAGCACGCGCTGAGGGTAGCGCAGAAGGTGGGTGGGATGGATCCGCTTCCACCTCCGCACCTGGACCGACAGGTAAGTTTGACTCGGAGAATACTGTTTGGCAATTTTGGAGCATCCTAATAACACTATACCCAACTCAGCACAAGCTCTATCCATTTCAGAGCTTCTCTCTCTTATATTCTCTTTCTCCCACTCAGTCGCTCTCACCACATCAGCACGCGTCTGCAAAGGATGGAGTGATGCCGCATTGGACCAGCTTTGGGAACATTTGAGCTCGGTTTTTCCTCTGGTGGAGTTGGTTTTGGATATAAGACTTGTTAAGCTCGTAAATAATTTCGTATCACTCGGGGTGGGTCGTAAAAAGGGGGGACGAGAGTGAACATGAATGAACCCTTTTTTCTTAGGGGCTGAACAGCGACCTCGCAGAAGCAGACTGGACTCGATTCCACTCATATGCCAAACGAGTTCGTTCCCTCGAATTTGACGAAACTCTGAGGTACCGGTCAGACCCAGATACTCCCGACCTCAATTTTGCCGTTATCGCGGTCCTGTGTCTCCACCATCCATTTGGCCCAGCTCTCCTCCCTCGTCTACGCAAGTTGCGGTGGACTACCGAAGGATCAGCAATCTCCATGCTCCCGTTTCTTTCAAGTGAGCTGAAAGAGCTCTATCTTGAAATGTCTACGGTGACTGTATCCACTATAAACGAGGTGTTCAACGCCACCATTGGCCGCACACCAAATCTGGCGATTTTCCATCTTGAAGCAACAGTATCAGGTGTTACGATCGAGACGGCGCTGGCTAGGTGGCTGCAGGCAACACCGAATCTGGAGGAAATCTCCTTACCCCGTCACTACCTAACACCATCTTTGGTCCGAGTCATGGGCTCTCTGCCTAGACTCGAAACACTCGATCAAAGTTACAAATCCCTCGGGCATCCAGGCAACCAGTCAAAAGTAGTTCAACACTTTCCTCCTGACACCTTTCCCAGCCTCATCAACCTCGGTCTCAATGCGATGCCCTCGGTTGCTTGGAGGTTCCTCCTCGCCTCCCAGGAGATCGGGATCCGGCTTTCCCGCATAGTCCTACATGCTCCGGACAACGTGGATACCCAGGATCTCTTGACCTTTACTAGCCATGTTGTGGAGAACTGCTCTGGGATGACCGAACTGTTCCTTAACTTGTTCAACCGTTCAGTCTCCACAGCACCGGACATTTCACCGCTGCCAATGGCACTATTGGAGAGCTTGTACCCGTGCACGAAGTTAAAGAGGCTGTGCATTGGGCACCCTTTCCCTTTCACATTCCAACAGGACGACGTGGAGAGGATGGGACGGGCTTGGCCGCAGATGGTCAACTTCGAAGTTTGCCCCGATCCCGACTTTGGCTTCCCAATTTCGGATCAAATGGGCAGTTCCCTCTCGATCCTCGCCGCCTTTGCCAAGTCACTACCGAATCTAGAAGTTCTAGCCCTTTACATAAACCGGGAGGAACATCTGTCCTTGGGGGACAACCTTTACCCCCAATGGCAATTCCAAAAGTTGACGGAACTTGATGTCGGGCTGTCCGCGGTACCCAGTGATCGACTGCGCGATGTTGGGTTTTACATTGCGAGTTTGTGTCGGGAACGTCCTAGGGTCACCTACGGGGAAGCAAATTGGCACAGCGGACTCGTTCCAGATGATCGGGATAAGATAGAGGTCGCTTGGAATGAGGTGCACCATATTGTGGGCTCTGCGATGGAGGTTAAGCGAGCAGCGCAGCGAAGATTGAGGGAAATTAGCACGGACGCAGGTGTCCCAGTATGATTGAGCGTGGAGGGCGAAAGATCTATACTTTTGATTCATATGCTATAAACACGTCGACGGGCTTAGGTAGACTTGTAAAATATGGGAGTGCGCTACAAAATAATCCGAGGCTAGGATCCGCCATTGGATTTTGTTGGAGACAGGTTACATTCATTCATGGCAGCGGCTCTGTTCTCTTCTATAATACCTTCATCCGGCTCATCCTCGTCAGGCGAATCCTGATCAAACTCGCCAGTCCCATCGGGTTTCTAGACTTCCTCTCCACCCTCTCATGCAATCCGCTTATCTCCACTTTGAGGTTGAAGATTGTCCTCCTCATCTCCTGACGATGGATGAATTGACCTGAAGCGGCTTCGTTGGTCTTGCGCGAGCTGTAACGCCAGTGACGGTGACGGCAGGACCACTGGCGGACGCGGCCCCAGCCGACACTTTGAGTTTGCCTTTGCACGCGGGTGATTCTTTCGGCTTGCGGCGGGTGGTTCCGCCTTCAGGTTTGGACCCGACCTTTCGGCCTGTCTCGCGGAAGACTGTTTTGACGGTGACTCGGAAGATGAGCGTTCAGCAGAAGTAGTTGGAACGACCTCCCGGCACAAGACGTGTCCCCTTCAAACCACGACTGCTTTCTGGTTGTGGAGAGGCCATTGTGTGATTGTCAGCTCGCTAGGTTGTCACGTGCTGTCCGAACCAAATTGCCGACGGAAGAGGCCGTCTTTGTTTCCGACATCGCCGTTCCGCCGCTGGCCAGTTTGCCAAAAAGAAAAAAAAACAACAGTCCCCTATATCTACACCTCATCCTCATCCTTCATCCTTCAATGGCAGGAAAGAAACGTCGAACCAGTTCAACTGCCAAGGTGTCAGAGGCAAATGAGGCTGGAGCGAGCACCCAAATGGCGCGAGGTTTGAGCCTAACTCTTTTATCGCACATCCTGTATCGGTTTGCTAATCGGTTCCAATTACCAGTTGATCCTCTCGCTGTTCCAGAACTGCTTGCCAATGTTTTATCGTTTGCAACACAGTCGACTTTAGCATCTTGTGCTCTGGCGTGCAAATCTTGGAGCGACGTTGCATTAGATGTCCTTTGGAGAAATTTGGATTCCGTTTTCCCACTGCTGGAGATGCTGATGGGCATGGAGCTGCTCGGAGATTTGGACTATCCTTCACCTAACTCCTTGCAGGTCAGCCCTAGAACCACTCTCGCGTTATTTCCCCACTGAAAATCGGTATTTTAGAGACTGTCCAGCAGGCTAAGCAGAGCCGACTGGTCCCGGTTCCAGTTGTATGCTGGGCGGGTCAGGTCCTTGTCATACAACGACGAGGATTCCTATCGCGACGATCCGACAGTGTCACGACTACCCACTCAAGCCCTCGCCATGCTTTGTTTCCACCGCCCAATCGGCTTCGCTTTATTACCCAACATCGAGAATCTCAAGTGGTCAACAAGTGGATCTGCCACGTCAATTCTTCCCTTTCTCTCACCCCGGGTAAAATACCTGGAGGTCGAACTCACGGGCGGGGTAGAGTCAGTCAATGACTTCTTCTACGCTCTGGCTCAGGGGCGCATTCCCAACCTCGAAACATTCATCCTCAAAACGCCTACACCGGCATTGGACATCGAAGACTCGCTTCAAAAGGTCATCGGTACTTGGAAAATCCTCGAAAATCTCCTAGTTCCTCCATACTACCTCCGACCGTCGATCTTGGGAGCAGCCGCTTCCCTTCCCAATCTCAAAGTCCTAGCTCAAGACTACACACATCGTCCTCCGTACGACCTGGCCACGACCCTGAAGGAGTTTCCGCAAAACGCCTTCCCCAAACTCGAAAAGCTCGGTTTCAACGGAAATCCCACATCAGCCAAACAACTCGCTTCAAATTACTCTAGTCTCTTTACTAGACTAGAAGATATATATCTTAATGCCGCGGATGGTGTTAATGATGCGGAGGTTATGGAGTTCGTGCGTCATCTGGGTAAAAACTGCCCACAACTGACCGCTGTCTTGCTCGATCTATGTCTGAGCCCCGGATTCCGAAGGGAAGGCATGAGTCCGCTTTCCGTTGGAGTTTTGGAGGGTCTATTTCCGTGCCGGGGCCTTAAGACGTTGATAATCGGTCATCCTTTCCCGCTTACCATCAACGAGAATGACGTCGAACGCATGGCCGCGGCTTGGCCAGAGCTGACCATCCTCGGCATGAACGAAGAACCCGACTTATCGCTCCAGACACCAGGGGATACTGGGAACTCTCTGTCAATACTTCAAGCCTTCGCCAAGCATTTTCCGATGATGGTGGAGCTCGGCCTTTTTTTCGCCCAAGACCAGGTTCCCACATTCTCAGGAAACCTGTATCCCGAATTCGAGTTCCATCATTTGAAGGCCCTTCGCGTTGGAGTATCATCTGTTCCAGGGGGGAGGTTGCACGATGTAGGCTTTCTGATCGCGAGTTTGTGCAAACTCGAGCCGGAGATTAATGTCGGAGTGAGCGATTGGTACGTTGGATCTGATTGTCCAGAATGGGAGGAGCACAGGCGTCAATGGGAGGAGGCGAGTAAATTTTTGGAGTTTGCCATGCGTACCAAGAGCGCTTGTCGAGCAGGGATAGAGGGGTCGATGAACTCATAGAGCTGGGTTTGTTCCGCGAAACCGCTCTGGTCTCCCCCCCCCTTATAAATTGACAAAAGATTACGTGTATTCCTTATTAAGATTCCTTAATCTCCATATTTCCCTGCGTATATGTAAATTTCGATTGGCTGTTTGCAAATTTGATTCTAACGCGTACGATGTCGCCAAGTCTGCCCCTCCCCAACCAGTTTAGCTTAGACGTCAACAGTCCGCGGTCGACCCTCGCAAGCCACTAATGTGGTCGGAATCCAAAGCCCCGTTAAAAGTAGTGCAGGAAATAAGAGGGATGAATCGGCTGTTACCTCACTGAGGTGGGGAAACAGCACCGGGATGAGAATGCTGTTTATCAATTTCGGAGCACCCTACTAACAATTGCTGCCCCCAGCTCACCACAAGCTCTATCTATCCCAGAAGTACTTTTAATTATATTCTCCTTCTACCAGTCTGTCCAAGTCAGCGCGCGTCCGCAAACAATGGACCGATGCTGCGCTCGACCAACTTTAGAAGCACTTGAGCTCGGTTTTCCGTCTATTGGAGTTGGTTCTTGATATTAATCTTATGAAGACCATGACAGATTCGGCATCGTTCAGGGTGGGTTAAAAAGGACCAAATTCCGCGGCGGTGATAAACGAACTTTTCCTCGTAGGGGCTGGACGACATGCTTGGAGGTGGGATCGGTTCCGCTTGTACGCCGACCGAGTTCGTTCCCTCGCATTTGACCAAAGCATGCCGCACCAGTCGGACCCGGAGATTCCCGGGCTGGATTCTTTGGTCTTCGCAGTCTTGTCCCTCCACCACCCCTTTGGTACGGCTTTCCTGCCTGGCCTACGAAAGCTGAGCTGGGCAACTGACAGATCAGTACTCTCCATACTCCCATTTCTTTCAACCAAATTGAAAGAGCCTCAACTCGGATTGGATACAGGCAATGCAGCCCAAGTAAACAGGATGTTCAACGCCCTCCGCACGATATCGTGGGCTTTGCGATGGAGGTTAAGCGGGCGGAGCGATCCAGTTTGGCGGAAACAGGCACGGACGCAGGTGTTTCAGCCTGATTGGGTCAACAGGACGAAAACACCTATTCCCATCCTTTCAATTCTCATGTTCCTTTGCCTGCCAATAAATATCGAGAGCGACATGCGCGCTACTCAAACCCTTCCGTGCAGGCTACCACCCGTTACGTACCGTCAATCCTTCACTCCGTCCGACACCCAAAGTGACACAATGAAGAAAATAATCAAAGCAATCAATTGGTTGGGAAATGTGGGAGTACGTTACAAGACAGCGGTCGGTCAAGATCCACTACTGGACTTTGTTGGTGACATGAGATCTTCATCCATGGCAGCGTCTTCGTCCTCGTCCACAATATCCTCGTCCGCCTCATCCTCGTCCTGCGCGTCCTGATCGAACTCGCCCGTCTCATCCGTTTGCCAGTCTTCCTCTACACCCTCTCCTGCGTTCGGCTCATCTTCACCTTGAGGCTGAAGATAGTCCTCCTCATCTCCTGACGATGTGGATGAATCGACCTGAAGCGGCTTCGTTGGCCTTGCGCGAGGTGTGGCGCCGGTGACGGTGACTGCAGGACCACTACTGGACGCGGCCCCAGCGGCCAGTTTGACTTTGCCTTTGTACGCAGAGGATTCTTTCGGCTTCCGGCGAGTGGTTCCACCTTCGGGTTTGGATTTGACTTTTCGGCCTGTCTCCCGGAAGACTGTTTGAACGACGAAGGTAAGTGCTCAGCAGGACCGGTTGGAACGACCTTCCCAGCGCGACGTACTCTCAAGATCATCTTCCAAATCAGCGGCAATGTCCGCGTGGTCGATCATTTCGAGGGCTTTCATGACATCGGCTGCCGTCACTGTCTTGTGCCCACGGGAGGAGGCTACGTCTTGGGCGCTACCTGTCGAGTAGGCAGTCAGTCGCGAATGAGCGGTCGCTGCACTAGACGACCTACGTAGCGGCTATAAACAAGAGCAGGACGAGGTCAGATCGCGTAGAAGCACTCTCACTTGACGCGTACTTACCAAGATAGTTGATGAAGACCGTCGCGCCTTTAATCTCTCCCAGGATAGCGTCTTTGCCCCACTTGACGTTGTCAGGAACCTGTTAGAGGACTAGTTAATCGAGAATAGAAGGGCACTCGGAGGGCGGGCCGCCTACACAGTTCTTGCATATCCGGGTGACAACGCTTCGTGGTAGTTCGTACTCCTCGATGCCTTGCATGATGAGATCTTGCTGAGATTGAGCCGACGCGGTGAGGGCGATGGAAGCTGCCGTTGGCTCTGCTGCTGCCTTCTTCGGAGCCATTCCTATAATCACGCAGTGTTGGAGATTTGAGCTTTGGTGGGGTGCCGCGGTGAGGTGACGGTGGGCAGTCAAGATTCCGACGGCGACCGTCGAAAAACGAACATCGGGGAAAGCCGAACAAATCTCCACGTTCTTTCAGTCAACCACCAACTTAGGTGTTGAGCCGTCGCAAACCACACGCAGAACCGCGAAAAACAGACCAACCTACGTAGTCTTAGCTAGTCGTAGCTCGTTTTGTAGTACCTTTAGCGTCCCCGAAAGTCCTGAGAAAGTAGAAAATGGTTGTGGGAGTCGAATCCCTTACTGCTCAGATCAAACAACTCCAAAATGCCATCCAAAGCCGCCAATGGGAGGTAGGTCATTCACGTTTTTCCCTCTGTATGTGGGCGCTTACTAATTTCTTGCTTCCCAGGATGCTGCAAATGTTCTCAGACTGTTGAAAAAGGTCGACGCCACTGAAGAACTTTTGAGGGTACGGTGGTTCGTTGAAAAGTCGCCCGACAGGCTCACCTCACCCTTCCGTTTCCTACCTCATTTCAGGCTACCAAAGCTGGTGTTGCTGTAGGCAAGATTCGCAGCTGCGAGAACGCTCCTGTTTCTCAACTTTCCAAAGAAGTCGTCACGAAGTGGAAGTCCCAAGTGGAGGAGATTAAAAAGAAACGCGGCGGCGGTTCAACCACCTCCACTGCGGCTGCATCTCCTGCAGCCGGAAGCACTCCTGCTGGAGGAGCATCCCCGTCGCCTGCCAATGGAGGTATGTCGTCATAGTTCTGCTGTCCCAAGCAGCCTGGTTAAACCTGCCGCGGCCTAGCCTCTCAAAAGACCTCAGTAAAAGTCAACACTTCTGCAGCCAAGATTTCCACCGCCAACACCGCAAGTCCCTCCTCCTCGACACCCACCCCTTCTGTGAGCACAGGCTCGTACCGTCGCGACTCCATAGACGCCAAATCCCCCACCGGCCCCATGGACCCGCGCAGCATCAAATCGGACGGAATTAAACTCCCGTCGGTTGGAGACAAGGTTAGAGACAAATGTCTCGAAATGGCTTACGATGCTATCGTGTTCGACTCTCCAGCTCGTGAGTCTGCCCAGGCTTTGTAACCCACCTGTCGCGTGACACTGACGAATGGTGTAAACATCAGCCTCGGAGTTGATTCTTACTCGTGCCCAGGCCATCGAGAAGAACTGCTATTCAGAGTTCGGAAGCACTAATGGCGACTACCGTAACAAGATGCGACGACTTATTCTCAATCTTAAGGATAAGAACAATCCATCCCTGAGACAGGCAGTTGTGTCAGGTGATATTCCTGTCGATAGGTTCTGCAAGATGAGCAATGCGGTGCGCCTCCACCATTTTTCCGTTGGTACCAAACGTGGAGCTGACCTCTTGGATTGTGGTGTTGTTTTGTAGGAAATGGCGTCTGACGAGCTCAAGAAAGCCACCGACCTTTTGAACCAGCAAAATCTCCACCACGCGCTTGCAGCTGGGGAACAAGAGGCCGAAACCGACGCCTTCCAATGTGGACGTTGCAAGCAGCGCAAGACTCGATATCGTCAGGCTCAAACCAGAAGCGCCGACGAACCGATGACCACCTTCGTCACGTAAGTGTTTTTCGGCATGCCTTGATTTTTTTGAGCATGGGGAAGTGACTTTGGTTATCTATCTAGATGTACAAACTGCGGAAACCGCTGGAAGTTCTGTTAGATCTATGTCGTCGTAGATGCTAGACACGACCCTCATTCTCGCTTCTTGGTTCTATTTAGTGTCGCGGGATCCGTTTCTTCCCTACTTTCATCTTCTCCCGCGATCCAACCTTATCTTCTGTTCCCCTTTCTCAATTGTGTTTCTCACGAATACGGTGCGCCTAAATTGAGGAGATTTTGTGTTTTGTTGGCCTCGTCGTCCTTTGCGCTCGATATTCACTCTCTGCAGATCGTAAACCATCGCGCTCTGCGCCGTCCTGGCCGCGGCAATTTTTCCGGGCTTCCGCCTCAGTCTGTACACTCGAAACCCAAGAGATTCCCGTTGCAAAGGCATCCTTCATACACATCACAACATATATCTCTCCAGAAGCACATTTTACTACTAGTGGAATTTCTTGAATGCCAGAAAAACTACATATCTATGCCTTGAAGAGTCGAGGTCATTCATCGGCGGCGTCTGGGCCGCAAATACGCTCGCCACCCGACAGCGGAAGAGGTCTGAGTGAGTCCTGACCACGCTCAACAGCTGCGGGAGTGAAGAAGATAGTTGGGAAAGCGTGGTTGCGGCGGTCTAGGGATGAACGGGGTCGCTTGATCTCAGTAGATAGCAAGTATTATTCGTATAAATGATTAAACTTACGGCCATCCCAACGCGTGCGGCCGAGAGTAGCTGAGTGACCACGCTCAGGAATAGATGGACCTGGGCCCCACGACCCGTTTTCGTAGCTTTGAGGCCCATACAAATCGCCGCAGTCTAACTGTTCGGCCGCTTTAAGAGATCTATCATCCTGCCGCGCTGATAGGTCGAAGTGAGGGACGTCCACAAAGCGACAGGTTTGTGTCTTATCTTGAGCGGCAGCTTTCAATGCAAGGGGACGGAGGAGGTGAAGGAAGAAAGGCGAAGGACAGAGCGCGTCGTCTCAGAGAGGAGAGCGACTGGGCGGGGCAGCAGAGGAACAACCACGCGCAGCAAAGACAAACACAGACACCCGTGCCTGACGAAAATCGAACGGACAGAGATTTAGGGGAAGGAGACCTGGTCCACAGCCGTGGCCAGGAATGTCGGGGGCCGGTCTGTCTTCAGGAACCGGCGTCTTTGCGTGTGAATCCGTCGGCGATTCCTGAATTAATTCGTACTTTCGTTTTCCCTCGCCACCTCGAACCCCAATATTTATCTAGCATTGGAAGGGCCGACATCTCTACTCTTATTCAAATTCTTGGACTTCACATATACCCTCCAATACCCACTTCTTTTTTGGAACGCACATTGGACGCCATCTGACTTAGCAAAGAATTCCCCGCAACAACTTGGTCTTTTCTTCCCTCATGGTCCTACTTTCGGTATTAAAAAATAGCCTTAGCTATGTCTTTTCCGCCAGCCAATCCGACGGTGAAGACGCCGATGTGGAGCAAACCCAAGCAACAGACGGTTCAGCATATTCTGACGTGGCGAGCTCTCAGACGTTTCAAGTAATCGAGGGACCTCCCGCAGTCGGGGGAACCGATTTCGCCGCCGACGTCGAGGGAGGATTACAAAATCCAAATTCAAACAGAGCGGTCGCTGGACAATTGAACATTGCAGGGAATGCGGAAGCTTGCCCAGTGACCGTTACCCAACTCTACGACGACGAAGAGTGGGCGAGCAATCTTTCGGGAGAGGATATCGAAGCTGGTACGCACCGGTCATCATCCGCCATTAGCTCGAACTGACCACCTCTTTTCGGTGTTTATCGTTCGGTTCGTAATACCACCTCACCGGTACCATGTCAGCCTTTGAGACCCCAACTCGTTGGAGGCTGTCAGTTCGACGACAGGAGAGCGAAAGCGAAACCCCAACGAAGGTGCTCCCACCTGCGGGAGGTTAGCTGAAAGAAAATTCGTGCCCTTCGAGTTCAAGAGAGCCTGATGCTTCCGGACATAGGTTTACTTTATGGAAGTTCGCCACTGAGTGCTTCTCGTTCTTCCTCAAAACGTCCTTCGTCCAAGCCCGACAATCAAGATGGTAGCCCGAGATTAGCAAAACGTTTGAAAGGTGCGATTGGAAATCCTTTACTCATGGTATCGGTCTTGTTGAGAATCGTCTCTCGTGTTTAGTGATCCCGCAGAGTCCCGAGCCGGAGGAACAGCAAGACTTCAACGCCTACAGGCCGGCCTACCCATATGGCATCAATATCGTTGCAGACCCTGAATATTTCGACAACTCAAACGTTGCGTGGGGGATCAAATGGGAGTTCACCAGACTAGCCAATCAGCGTCCGGTGACAGTATCAAAGGCTCTGTTATCCGAGCTACGAGGAACCCACGTCTCTGTCGCTTCAAAGCTGCATCAGGTCATTGAAGATCATTCCGCAAACCGAGGCGGTAGCACCGCGGCCAAAGCTCCGAGTCAACAGGGGCCTCAGAATAGTCGGGAATCCGCAGTGACGGCACCATGGGAGGAGTTGGATCGAGAGGACAAAGCCTGGAAGAAGGGGACCGACGAAGGGATTGGGTTGAAGGCGAAGGATGGGTGGTACGGAGGAAAGGTTCAATTTTCTACTACGCTCGACTGGGATGAAAAAAAGAAGTTCAAGATGCATTTAAACGCCCCAACTACTGGGAAGTCTTCTCATTTTGGTATGTACATGATCGAACACGACTTCCTCTCCCTCCGCTAAATATGCCGGTATATCGCTTATCTCGTCTAGGAAGAGCTTTCCATTCTCGCTCCTGTATCACCGTCCGGATATCAAGGGACGCCCTGCGACAACCCACTCTCAAGCGCTATCTCAAATCTTGTCATAGATTCTTTGGCCGAGACTTTTACGTGCTCGACGCTTCTACGGACAAGGTCACGTTGGTCGATGCCAACGCCCGCCGGCCAGGACACGATCCTTTGACGGAGAGGCCGGACGAGGCTGTTGGCATCCAATGGATGATAAATTACCTTAATCCTATGGAACTTAATCAGAATCAGTCCGTCAGCAAATGGCGCGCTCGATTCCAGCTGTACTTCTCGGATACGGTCCCTGGTTCTCGGATTCATCCCGGAAGAGTTTTAAGGGAAATGGATCTCGGTGTGCAAGCTAACCATCACAATGTTCCGCGCCACTCATCTATTTCTCTCTTTAGAACTCCCGCATGATGGCGACAAGTGCCCTTCTGAAAAGGTGTTGACCGCCGGTTGCGGGCGGATCTCGAGCGATACCCTCAAGACTATCCAAGAAAACTTGAAGCTGGAACGCCCCATTTCAGCGGTTCAGCTTCGCTTTTTGGGAGCAAAGGGTATGGCACTGGCCATGCTCCCTCCACCCTACGAACCAGAAGAGCCTGCAGATATCGTCCTCCGTCTAAGCCAAATCAAAATCCAAATGGACCCCGATACACTACGGACGAAGCAAAACTCACCATCGACATCGTCCGACCAGCAAGAATTTCGACTCCTGCCCGTCTCTCCGCCGAGTCCATCCAAATTCTATCACACAACGGCGTTTCGACAAGCGTTTTTCTCGATCTCCAAAAGAATTGTTTCGAGGAGGACTTTAGCGCTTTGGTCGATTGGCCAGAGGACAAACCTCTCGTCAAGCTCGCCCACGCCATCACCCAAATCCAGAACGTAGTGGGCGAGAGAAGGACTCGGCTTGTTCGAGGTATGGCGCGTGCCAGGGGCCTATCAGCTAAAAGTTGGGACGAGGTGGAAGAAGGACAGGAGCTGCTCGAACCGGAAGCTGAGCCGCGAAGCGCAGCCTGGTGGCCGGATGATGTCAGTGGATGCCCCTCTACGCTCGCAGAGACCTGCCTCGTCAACCTTCAGGCAGGATTTCGGCCAGAGTCGCTCCCATACCTTAAACGAAAACTAAAGCACCTACTGGACGACTCTCTAGCACGATATGTAGACAAATTCAAAATTACGATTCCACATGCTCTGACTGGGACACTGGTTCCGGGTATGTTAAGGAGTTTTGCACGCTATTGTACGCTGACCTGAGCCTTGCGCATTCTAGACCCGCTGGGTGTGCTCGAACCGGATGAAATCTCCATTTCGTTATCAGAGCCAATGGATATTGACGGCAAGAAAGTAATGGTACTACAAGGCCCGTGCCTAGTAAGTCCATGTCTGTTCTATCGGGAAACGCAGGACATCTAACACTCTTCAGATCTTGAGAAACCCCGCCAAGCAGGAGACAGACGTTCGGAAGGTATGTCTCGCCGTTAACAGGTCAGCCAGACGTCGAATTCGACAGCTTTGGGTTTATATAGGTGAACATCGTAACTCACCCTCAACTCCATCAACTAAAAGATGTCATCGTGGTCTCCGTGAAGAACAAAGACCGGTCCCTGGCAAGTCGACTGGGTGGTGGCGGTGAGCGGTCTTGGTCACTTTGCGATACCAATAACGCTGACGGCTCCATGAATTATCGACACGCGTAGATTATGATGGAGGTAAGGTCTACGTTTCGATTAGAGTGCTTCGACTCTGACCCACTTGCCACTAGACAAAGCACAAGTTATTCTGGAAGACGCATTGGTGAAGCCTTTTAGGAATGCACCAACGGATAACGCTCTTGAGGTCCCAGAATCTGTCAAGAACTCATTCAAGGCAGAAGATGGCTCAGTGGCTGGGTTGCTGGTGGAGAAGCAGAGGGACTTCGCACACTTTGCATGGCGCCTTTCTAACATCCTCCTGCTCCCTTTAAACATCTACCCCGGCGAGTACTCCATATTTCACGAGCTTGCAGTATACATGCATGTGAGTTTGTCTTCAAAGACCGTCGTCCTGCCGCTCAAATATCGCTCCGTCTTCACAGGGTATGGGCCACCCAGAGGCAATTCGTCTTGGATATATGTAAGCGGATAATCGGCTTTCGCTTTTTTTGGCCGATACCAGATTTGACCACATATTTCAGGTTCACCGAGGGTCTTGACGGTTGCAAAACGGGCAAGTCCGTCAATGAGGAAACCCAAAGAGCCGATGCCGAGACGTACAGGCGCTTCGGCCGGGTCAACTGGAACAGAGGTCGCGAATACGTCAAGAAACCCGAATTCAACGGCGAATGTAACAACCTAGCCAAGCATCAGATTCCTCGGGACAAGCGGCTCGGCCCATTTGTTATGGACAAGCTTCGCGAGGCTGGCGGAGACCTTCACCGCGAGATTTTGAAGCGGTTTGATGATCGCATTGAACGAGACACTAAATGGCGTCCTGCCCAAACTGACGTGGTGCGGAAGTGGGCCAGCGCTTGTCGAGTTCAACTCAAGCAAAGGGAACCTGACATTACTCAGAATGAGGCTATAGCGACCCTTAGGCGCCTCATTGAGGACATAGATGTCGATTCATCGTTCGTAACGCGGGACATCCGCCCTTTGGATCACTGGATGCAAGCAATTAGTCGGGTCATCACGTGGGTCGTCAAGAGAGGAAACGGGTCATACGCTGCCGATTTGGACCGGATCTATTCGGCCATAGTCCCAATCGCCAGGGAGCACTATGTGTTAACAGGAAGGAAATTCACTTCTCTTGACATTGTTACGCGTCATAATGCACTTCGGCGCCTTTCGGTTGAATTCGCCGAAGCGGTACCTCTGGACGATCTTCTGACTCCGATGAGCCCTGTGGAACTTGCACTGCTCAAGGCGTCTTGCGCATATTCACTGTCTTATAGGGTGCGCCTTTCCAGAACAGCGAACTCAATCCTGCTAGCCAACTAACTGCACTTTTATTTCACCAGCGTGTTCAAGTTACTGGGCAATTCGCGTTTAGTGTTGCTACCCGAGATCTGTGTTATCTTAAGGTACGGAGTTTCCCCTGCGCACATGGTCCTCTACTGACTTGAAGCAAAGGCGCTGGACCGCCCCTACCAGGCTACAAGCCAGGAGTTTATCGACGGGATGCATCTGCATTCCGGATACGTGGGTGATTTTGAATAGGCGAATGTACGTCAGGATACCGTGGCGAAGCATGTATACTAGAGCACGCAATGTGAATATTTAACCTGGAAGCACATTGAATGAAGCATAAATGTTCCGCGCGGACCAAGATCACCTCTTGCTTCCCCACCAGCCATAGCAAGACGAACAGGGGAACTAATACTCAAGTCCAGGAACTCCCCTTCGGAATAGTACTTAGCCGATGGGAGAGCGGGACTGACCAAGACTTGACATGCTTCCGGTACCTTGAGAACCAATCTGGGAAGCGCATGTGTGACAAGCTCCGCATCGTTGTACATAGCACCCAACGAGTTCTTCGTGAGGTTGACGACGAGAACTGATGCCTGCAGACGATGCGCCCGCGAAATCCTCACGTCTTGGATCTGTTTCATGCATCCGTTTCTTCCCTATTTTTATCTTCTCCGTCGATACAACATTATCTTCTGCTCGCCTTCCCTCAGTTGTGTTTTCACGAATACGGTACGCTTCAAATGGGAAGCTTTGTTTTTCATGGCCTCGTCGTATTTTGCACTTGATATTCACTCCGTGTTTAGATCAGACTTTGGGGGAGGCGTGGGTTATGATCAGGAACCGGCGTCCTTCGCGTGTGAATCTGTGGGCGAACCTGCCGAATCGGTTTTTTCCGTTTTGCTCGCCCTGGGTTGCCCCTTCGATATTCAAACCCGTGTCCATCCAGTTCTGAAGGGTCCGACATCATCCCTCCACTTCCTTCTTGAATCCCGCAGATACCTACAGATACATACCCTTCCGCACAGCACATTGGACAACAGCCGAACCAAAAAAAAAAAACCCCCCCGCGATCAACCGGTGTTTCCCTTGGATTTTTTTTCCGTTTTCCTCTCCCCAATGGCCATACTTTCGGCACTGAAAAACCGCCTCAGCCAAGTTTTCTCTGGCAGTCAAACTGATAGTGGAGACGAAACCCAAGCGACAGGCGGTTCATCAAGTTCAAACTTGGCAAACTCAGTCACGTTTGTGGGGGACCCTGACGTGTCCAGAGGACTGGGACCAATTCAAAGGCAAGGGCTGAACAGCACTGTCGTTGGACAAGCGGCAAGTGAAAAGGACGTGGACGCTCGCCCCGTGACTGGATCCCAATTTTACGACGACGAAGAGTGGGCTAACGGCCTTTGCAAAGAGGAAATCGAAGCTGGTATGTAGAATCGTCATTCGCCATCAGCTGCAACTGACTCTTCGAGGTCCACCCCTGCCCGTAATGCAACTTCTCAGCCTTCGAAACCCCGACACGATGGATGCCACCCTATGGACAACTGTCAGACAAAGCTCAAAAGACGTTGGTCGAAGTTCTAGCAGGTCAGATGCAAAGAGAATCCGTCGGTTCCGGTTCTAGAGACCCTGATCTTCCGGATATAGACAATCCTCCCCAAAGCTCGACAAACGCTTCTCCGAGTCGTTTGACTCGAAAACGGCATTCTCCAGAGCCTGACGTTCAAGAGAGTAGCTCTCGGCCGTCAAAACGCCTAAAAGGTGCGACCAGAAATCTTTCACATGTGGTACGGGACTCGAATGAGACTTCTCTTTCCCTTCAGCGATTGAGTGGGTCAGCGAGGAAGGGCAAACCCCAAATACCGACACCTCTCCCTACCCTTTCGGCATCAACATTGTCGCGGACCCTGAGTGCCTCAAGAACTCGGACATCGTGTGGGGTATCCAATGGGAATTCGCTCGACTAACTAGTCAGCGTCCCGTGACGATATCGGATACTCTCTTATCTGAGCTCCGAGGGAGCCATGTATCCGTCGCTTCGAAGATTCGTAACATTATTCGAGACCATTCCTCGAAACGTGACGGCAACACGTCGGAGAAGTCCCAACAGTGGGCTCAGAATAGTCGAGAGTCTGCGGTGACGGCGCCTTGGGAAGAACTCGACCGCGAAGACCAAGCCTGGGAGAAAGGAACTGACGATGGAATCGGGTTGAAGGCCGAGGATGGGTGGTACGGCGGCAAGGTGCAATTCTCAACCACGCTCGATTGGGACGACAGGAAGAAAACATTTAGAATGCATTTAAACGCTCCCACTACCGGAAAATCTACTCACTTTGGCAAGCATATGACCGAATATGATTCCCTTTCCCTCCACTGACTAGACTGGTATGTCGCTTATCTCGTCTAGCGAGAGCTTTCCGCTCTCGCTCCTGCATCACCGTCCGGATAGCAAGGGATGCCCTGCGACAACCCACTCTCAAGCGCTACCTCAAATCTTGTCATAGATTCTTTGGCCGAGACTTTTACGTGCTCGACGCTTCCACGGAAAAGGTCACGTTGGTCGATGCCAATGCACGCCGGCCAGCACATGATCCTTCGACGGAGAGGCCAGACGAGGCTGTTGGCCTCCAATGGATGATAAACTACCTTAATCCTATGGAACACAATCAGAATCAGTCCGTCAGCAAATGGCGCGCTCGATTCCAGCTGTACTTCTCGGATACAGTGCCTGGTTCTCGGATTCATCCCGGAAGAGTTTTGAAGCAACCGGATCTCGGTATGCAAGTTCACCATCACGGTGTTCCGTGCCACTCATCTATTTCTCTCTTTAGAGCTCCCGCATGATGGCGACAAGTGCCCTTCTGAGAAGGTACTGACCGACGGTTGCGGACGGATCTCGAGGAACTCCCTCAAGACTATTCAAGAAAATCTGAAGCTGGATCACCCCATCTCAGCGGTTCAGCTTCGCTTTTTGGGAGCAAAGGGTATGGCACTGGCCATGCTCCCTCCACCCTACGAACCAGAAGAGCCC
>WSUB01000124.1:0-37005 GCA_019633425.1 Tulasnella sp. 424 | reverse complement strand
AGCGGTTCAGCTTCGCTTTTTGGGAGCAAAGGGTATGGCACTGGCCATGCTCCCTCCACCCTACGAACCAGAAGAGCCCGGAGATATCATCCTTCGTCCAAGCCAAATCAAAATCCAAATGGAACCTCGATACGCTATGGACGAAGCAAAACTCACCATCGACATCGTTCGACCAGCCAAAATCTCGACCCCTGCCCGTCTCTCCGCCGAGTCTATCCAAATCCTATCACACAACGGCGTTCCTACAAGCGTATTCCTCCACCTCCAAAAGAACTGTTTCGAGGAAGACTTTAGCGCTTTGGTCGATTGGCCAGAGGACAAACCGCTTGTCAAGCTCGCTCACGCCGTCGCCCAAACCCAGAATGTTGTAGGTTCTCGGAGAACCCGACTAGCCCGAGGGATGGCGCGTGCTAGGGGGTTGTCGGCTAAGAGTTGGGATGAAGTGGAAGAGGGTCAGGAGGATGGAGAAAGGGAGGTAGATCAGCGGAGTGCAGCTTGGTGGCCAGACGATATCAGCGGATGTCCCTCTACTATCGCAGAGACCTGCCTCGTCAACCTTCAGGCAGGCTTTAGGCCGGAGTGCCTCCCATACCTCAAGCAGAAACTAAGGCACCTACTAGACGACACCCTAGCGCGATATGTGGATAAGTTTAAAATTACGGTGCCACATGCTCTGACTGGGACACTGGTTCCGGGTATGTTAAGGAGTTTCATACGCAGTTGTACGCTGACCCCTGTGCGTTCTAGACCCGCTAGGTGTGCTAGAACCAGATGAAATCTCTATTTCCTTGTCGGAGCCGATGGATATTGACGGGAGGAAAGTGATGGTGCTACAAGGACCGTGCCTTGTGAGCGGTTGTTTGTTCTGTTGGTAACTACAAGGCCTCTAAAACCACACAGATTTTGAGAAACCCTGCCAAGCAGGAGACGGATGTTCGGAAGGTATGTCTCCCTATTAGCAGCTCGGCCAGAGGTCAAATTAAGCAGCTTTGGGTGCCTATAGGTGAAGATTGTAAATCATCCTCGACTTTATCAACTCAAGGACGTCATCGTGGTCTCGGTGAAGAACAAAGACCGGTCCTTGGCAAGTCGGTTGGGTGGTGGCGGTGAGTGATCTTGGTCGCTTTTTGATAAAACCAGGTCTGACGGGCTCCTAAATTATGGGCACGCTCAGATTATGACGGAGGTAAGGTTCTGCTTGGTCCATGCTTGGAACATAGTGCTTCGAAGTCTGATGTGGCTGCCACTAGACAAAGCGCAAGTTATCCTGGAGGATTCACTAGTGAAACCTTTTAGAAATGCGCCGACTGATACAGCTCTTGAGGTTCCGGAACGTGTCAAGAGCGCATTCAAGTCTGATAATGGTTCAGTGGCTGGGTTGCTGGCAGAGAAACAGCAGAGCGTCACACACTTCACGCGGCGCCTTTCCGACATCCTTCTCCTACCTTTAAACATCTATCCCGGCGAGTACTCCATATTTCACGAGCTTGCTGTGTACATGCATGTAGGTTATGCTGCGAATAGTGTTACTCATCACTCAAATTATGGTTTGTGTTCACAGGGGATGGGCCACCCAGAGGCAATTCGTCTTGGATACATGTAAGCGCCTAATCGAGCTTTTTTTCTTCGCCGAAACCGGACTTGACCACGTATTCTCAGGTTTACCGAGGGTCTTGACGGTTCCAAGACGGGCAAGTCCGTCAAGGACGAAACCCAGAGAGCCGATGCTGAGCGGTACAGGCGCTTCGGCCGGGTCAAGTGGAACAGAGGTCGCGAATACAATAGGAAGACCGAATACAGCAACGAACGCAACAACGTAGCCAAGCACCAGATTCCTCGGGACAAGAGTCTCGGTCCTTTTGTTATGGACAAGCTTCGCGATGCTGGCGAAAGCCTTCACCGTGAGATTTTGAAGCGGTTTGATGATCGAATTGAAAGAGACCTTAAATGGCGTTCCACTCAAACTGAGGTGGTCCGGAAGTGGGCTAGCGCTTGTCGAGCTCAGCTCAAGCAGAGGGAACGCGACATTAGTCAGAACGAGGCTTTAGGGGCCCTTCGGCGCCTCATTGACGACGTAGATGTCGATTCATCGTCCGTAACGCGGGATATCTGCCCTTTGGATTATTGGATGCAAGCAATCAGTCGGGCCATCACTTGGGTCGTCAAGAAAGGAAACGGGTCTTACGCCGCTGACTTGGTTCGAATCTATTCGGCCATAGTCCCAATCGCCCAGAGCCACTACACCATTGGGACAGGGAAAAAGTTCACTTCGCTTGACATTGTCACGCGTCAGGATGCACTTCGCCGCCTTTCGGTTGAATTCGCCGAAGCGGTACCTCCGGACGATCTTTTGACCCCGATGAGCCCTAAGGAACTATCCCTGCTCAAGGCGTCTTGCGCGTATTCACTGTCTCATAGGGTGCGCCTTTTCAGAATGGCGAACTCAATCCTACTAGTCGACTAACTGCGATTTTATTTCACCAGCGTGTTCAAGTTACTGGGCAATTCGCGTTTAGCGTTGCCACCCGAGATCTGTGTTATCTCAAGGTACGGAACTTTCCCTACGGCCATGGTCCTCTACTGACTTGAAGCAAAGGCGCTCGACCGCCCCTGCCAGACTCTAAGCCAGGAGTTTGTCGATGGGATGCATCTGCATTCCGGCTACGTGGAGGATTTTGAATAGGCGAACATACGTCGGGATATCGTAGCGAAACATGTATAATAGAGCATTCAATGTGGACATCTAAATACCGCAGCCTGGAAAACACATTGAACGAAGCACAAATGATCCGCGCGGACCAAGATCATCTCCTGCTCCCCCATCAGCCCTAACAGGACCGACAAGAGAACTAATGCTCGAGTCAAGGGGCTCTCCTTCGGAATAGTACTTAGCCAATAGGATAGCAGGATTGAATTGGCTGACCGAGACTTGACATGCTTCGAATACCTTGAGAACCAGTCTGGGAAGATGACGTGCTCCCCGTTGTTGTACGTAGTACCCGATGAATTCTTCGCGAGGTTAACAACCAAGACTCATGCCACCAGATGATGCCTTGGCGAAGAAGGGCAGTCACTTAATGGTTGGGGCAGGTGTTGGGAAGGCGTTTGCGGGATGTCTGCTTACCGGAGGTACCTGGACCATACTCTGCTCGTTGGCCACCACCACGGGAGCCAAGGGGAGAGACAAAGTCGTCTCGGGGAGTTGTTAGAAAGGCGAATACGCAGGGAAGGATAAGGGATGGGATACGGAGCGCCCAATGAGGGATCTGCTAATTAGACAGCGTTGCTGCCAAGTCAAGCTCCGTTATCCAGTTTAGTAGAGTCGAGGTCGTATCAGGGAGTGGTCCAGAGAGAAGATCCCAAGTCAAAAGGTCACGCCTAGGTGCTTGAGGTGTCGAAAGGATCGGCAGAGGTTCAGCGGGGTGGCACCAGCTGTTTCCGTGGTTTCGGACTTGCTGAACCAGCCCAGCCACTCATCCGTCTCCTCCGCTAAGTCCGTTATTCGCTATTGCGGCTTCTCGGACGCCCCCTTGTAAATAAACATAGCCACTACATTAGTTCTATGATCTGAAAGTAAACTAAAAGAACCGCTTGCTTCAACGTGGGCTGCCATGGACTTGTTTCGCGGCCTTGAATTTTGCAACTAACCCTTCTAGGGGCCGCCCAAGAGGTTCCACATCGCCTTTGAACGAACAAGCAGTCATCACGACGACCGCCATAGTATAATATCACGATACATAATTATACGTAGATAGTACCTCTTACCTGTCCAAAGCCAGAATCCAGCCGGATGTCTCCCCCAGGGTTGGCGACCCAGCCGAACCCGAGATCGGTCTGATTGCAACGAACGACCATGGTTCCAACCTCTCGGTCTCCTCCGGCTACCTCGAAATATTTTAACCGCCGTTCGCGCGCGCTCTCGAGTCTGTTCCTCCACCTAAACCCCGGTCCCGATGGGACCTCCTTCCTTCGGGACCTCCTTCGAATTCTTGGACTTCACATATAATCGCAGACACTCACTTCTTTGGAACGCACATCGGATAGCAGCTCAGCTAGCGAAAATTCGCCCGCAGCCAATTCCTTTCTTCTTCACCGATGGCCATGCTCTCGGCGTTAGAAAATCTCCTTAGCCAATTCTTTTCTAGCAGCCAGACCGACAGTGGAGGCGCAGACGTAGAGCATACCCAATCTATAGGTGGATCACCAGATTCTAACGTAGCGAATTCTCTCACGTGTGTCGAGCGGCCACATACACCCAAGAGCAGCATTTCTACCGATGTGGAGGGAGGATCACAAAACGCAGAGCCGAACACCGCCATCTTCTCAGCTTTCGAGACTTTGACTCAGTGGAGGTCACCATTTAGCCAACTGGCCTACGAAACCCCAAACAAGTTGCCCACAACTGCGGGAAGTCAGCCGAAAGAGAGTAACCTCGCGCTAGCTCAGGCGATCCTGACGCCCCCGGACATAGGTTGTCTTTCCGGAAGTTCAGCCAGCGGTTCTCGCTCCTCCCTAAAATGTCCCTCCCCCGAACACCACGTTCAAGATGGCAACTCAGGATCAGCAGAGCGCTTGACAGGTGCGAATAGAAAGATATCACTCGTAGGACTGGACTTGTTGAGAATCAACTTTCGCTATAGTGATTCAGAAGGGTTCCGCTATGGAGGAAGGGCAAGTCAAAAATAGCTACAGCTCTGTCTACCCCTATGGCGTCAATATCGTCGCGGACCCTGAGCGTCTCAAGAACCCGGACATCGCGTGGGGAATCAAATGGGAATTCGCTCGACTGACTAGTCAGCGTCCTGTGACGATATCAGATACTCTTTTATCTGAGCTACGAGGGAGCCATGTCTCCGTCGCTTCGACCCTCCGTCAGATTATTCGAGGCCACTCCTCGAAACGTGACGGCAACACGTCGGAGAAGTTCCAACAGTGGGCTCAGAATAGTCGAGAGTCTGCGGTGACGGCGCCTTGGGAGGAACTAGACCGCGAAGACCAAGCCTGGGAGAAAGGAACTGACGAAGGAATCGGGTTGAAGGCGGAGGATGGGTGGTACGGAGGCAAAGTACAATTCTCAACCACGCTCGATTGGGACGACAGGAAGAAGATGTTTAGAATGCATTTAAACGCTCCCACTATTGGGAAATCTACTCAATTTGGTAAGCACATAATCGAACATGAATTACTTTCCCTCCGCTAAATACTCGTCTAGCGAGAGCTTTCCATTCTCGCTCTTGCATCACCGTTCGGATCACAAAGGATGCTCTACGACAACCCACTCTCAAGCGCTATCTCAAGTCTTGCCATAGATTCTTTGGGCGAGACTTTTACGTGCTCGACGCTTCTACGAAAAAGGTCACATTAGTCGATGCCAATGCACGCCGGCCAGGACACGATCCTTCGACGGAGAGGCCAGACGAGGCTGTTGGCATCCAATGGATGATAAATTACCTTAATCCTATGGAACTTAATCAGAATCAGTCCGTCAGCAAATGGCGCGCCCGATTCCAGCTGTCCTTCTCGGATACAGTGCCTGGTTCTCGGATTCATCCCGGAAGAGTTTTAAGGCAGAATGATCTCGGTAGGGAAATCTGACCAGCACGGTGTTCCGTGCCACTCATCTATTTCTGTCTTTAGAGCTCCCGCATGATGGCGACAAGTGCCCTTCGGAAAAAGTCTTGACCGACGGTTGCGGACGGATCTCGAGGGATACCCTCAAGACTATTCAAGAAAACTTGAAGCTCCATCACCCCATCTCAGCGGTTCAGCTTCGGTTTTTGGGAGCAAAGGGTATGGCACTGGCCATGCTCCCTCCACCCTACGAACCAGCAGAGCCCGGAGACATCATCCTCCGTCCAAGCCAAATCAAGATCCAAATGGACCCCCGATATGCTACGGACGAAGCAAAACTCACCATCGACATCGTTCGACCCGCAAAAATCTCGACTCCTGCGCGTCTCTCCGCGGAGTCCATCCAGATCCTCTCACACAACGGCGTTCCTACGAGCGTTTTCCTCGACCTCCAAAGGAATTGTTTCGAGGAAGACTTTAGCGGTTTGGTCGATTGGCCAGAGGACAAACCTCTTGTGAAGCTCGCTCATGCTGTCGCCCAAACCCAGAATGTTTTGGGCTCCCGAAGAACCCGACTTGCTCGAGGGATGGCGCGTGCTAGAGGGCTGTCAGCTAGGAGTTGGGATGAAGTAGAAGAGGACCAGGAGGAAGGTGAACCGGAAGGAGATGAGCGAAGTACAGCTTGGTGGCCAGACGATATCAGCGGATGTCCCTCTTGTATAGCGGAGACATGCCTTGTCAACCTTCAGGCAGGGTTTAGGCCGGAGTCCCTCCCGTACCTCAAACAGAAACTATGGCACCGACTTGACGAAACTCTAGCGGGATATGTGGATAAATTCAAAATCAAGGTTCCACATGCTCTGACTGGGACACTGGTTCCGGGTGTGTTAAGGAATATTGCATGCTATCGTAGACTGATCCTTGCCCGTTCTAGACCCGCTGGGTGTACTAGAACCGGACGAAATATCCATTTCCTTGTCGGAGCCGATGGATATTGACGGCAGCAAAGTAACTGTACTACAAGGCCCGTGCCTGGTGGGTGGCTGTCTGCTCTAGCGGGAAATGCAATGCTTATAAAACTCGCCAGATTTTGAGAAACCCCGCCAAGCAGGAGACAGACGTTCGGAAGGTATGTCTCCCGTCAGCAGCTCGACCAGGAGTCGAATTCCACAACTTTGGGCATTATAGGTGAAAATCGTAAATCACCCTCGACTCCATCAGCTCAAAGATGTCATCGTGGTCTCGGTGAAGAACAAAGACCGGTCATTGGCGAGTCGGTTGGGTGGTGGCGGTGAGTGGTCTAGGTCACTGTTCCATAATACTGACACTGACGTTCGTCTAAACTATCGGCACGCAAAGATTATGACGGAGGTAAGGTTCTTCTTGGTCTATGCGTTGAGCATAGTGCTTCGAACTTCGAACTCACTGCCACTAGACAAGGCACAAGTCATTCTAGAAGATTCATTGGTGAAACATTTTAGAAATGCGGCAACTGATAAGGCTCTTGAGGTCCCGGAATGTGTCAAGAGCTCATACCAGTCTGAAAATGGCTCAGTGGCTGGGTTGCTGGCAGAGAAGCAGCAGAGCGTCACACGCTTCGCGGGGCGCCTTTCTGACATCCTTCTCCTTCCATTGAACATGTATCCCGGCGAGTACTCCATATTTCACGAGCTTGCTGTATACATGCATGTAAGTTCTTTTGTAATGCTTGCTGCCCGTGGCTCAATCTATATTTCATCATCACAGGGGATGGGTCACCCAGAGGCAATCCATCTTGGACACATGTAAGCGCCTAATCGACTTCCGCATTGTTTTTTTTTTTTTGGCCCAAACCGGATCTGACCACATATTTTCAGGTTCACAGAGGGTCTTGACGGTTCCAAAACAGGCAAATCCGTCAAGGAGGAAACCCAGAGAGCCGACGCTAAGCAGTACAAGCCCTTCGGCCGGGTCAAGTGGAAAAGAGGTCGCGAATACAAAAGGAAGACCGAATATAGCAACGAACGCAACAACGTAGTCGAGCGCCAGATTCTTCGGGACAAGGGTTTCGGACCGTTTGTTATGGACCAGCTTCGCGATGCTGGCGAAAGCCTTCACCGTGAGATTTTGAAGCGGTTTGATGATCGCATTGGACGAGACACTAAATGGCGTTCCGCTCAAACCGAGGTGGTGCGGAAGTGGGCTAGCGCTTGTCGAGCTCAACTCAAGCAGAGGGAACACGACATTAGTCAGAAAGAGGCTGTAGGGGCCCTTCGGCGCCTCATTGACGACGTAGATGTCGATTCATCGCTCGTAACGCGGGATATCGACCCTTTGGATCACTGGATGCAAGCAATCAGTCGGGCCATCACTTGGGTCGTTAAGAAAGGGAACGGGTCTTACGCTGCTGACTTGACCCAAATCTATTCGGCCATAGTTCCAATCGCCAAGGAGCACTATGTGCTAACAGGAAAGAAATTCACTTCTCTTGACATTGTTACGCGTCAGGATACACTTCGGCGCCTTTCGTTTGAATTCGCCGAAGCGGTACCTCTGGACGATCTTCTGACTCCGATGAGCCCTAAGGAACTTGCCCTGCTCAAGGCGTCTTGCGCATATTCACTGTCTCATAAGGTGCACCTTTCCAGCACAGCGGACTCAATCCTGCTAGCGAACTGACTGCACTTTTATTTCACCAGCGTGTTCTAGTCACTGGGCAATTCGCGTTTAGCGTCGCTACGAGAGATCTTTGTTATCTCAAGGTACTGAACTTTCCCTACACCCATCGTTCTGTCCTGACTTTGAAACAAAGGCGCTCGACCGCCCTTGCCAGACTATAAGTCAGGAGTTCGCCGATGGGATGCAACTGCATTCCGGTTACGTGGAGGATTTTGAATAGAATGGACCGGAGCTCTCGGAGATATCGTAGCGAAACATGTATACTAGAGCGCGGAACCTCATGTAACATCTAAACACAGTAAACTTGAAAGGAGAAATGAAGCACAAATGAAATAATGTACTGGAGATAAAGTGGGCTAAAAAAATGACAAATGGGGAAAGGCCGAATCCAAAACTTCGAGATACAGGAGGATGACCTGGAACGAAAATGTACAAAAATGGTGCAAACGAGGTCAACCAGTGTCATCGTGGGCCGACCGCCCCTGCACCGCCCTCCATGAAGTATCTCCTCGATCGTCCTCGCTCCCAGGTTCGCTCGCTTGAAGCCTCGCTGATACCCACGGTGTCGGTCGTCGACGCTGCCACTGATGGGAGTGCCGTAACGAAGGATGCGTCGGCGCTGCTCAGGTCGGGCCGGCTACCAGCAGGAGCGTTGATGTCGATTGGACGGCTTCGGGTAGAAGGACCTGGAACTTGGGGAGCTGCAGGAGAGGCAGAGGCAGAGTCCTGTCGGCCAGGCTGACTGGAGGCTCGCCGGCCAGAGGCACTTCCTTCGCCGTCACCTTCAGTAGCATGGAGCATCTCAGGAGTCTGCCAGTCCACCTGAACGCCGAAGGTCATGTCATGACCTGGTCCAGGGCCGGCGCTCTCTACTGAACCTTCGAGATGGCTACCAGTACCAGAGTGGGTACGGCTGCGGGCGTCACTGTATTGCGAGGTGCGTCGATCGCTCGGTCCAGCGTCCGAACCTGTCCTCGACCGCGCTTCAGGAACGACCAACGATCCTCTTGAACCAGAGTGCAAACTTTCTCTAGATTCACCTGCTTGACGGCCGATAAAAGACGTAGTGCGTGAGCGGACGGCTCCTGGTGAGAGGTGAGTTGGGCTGGTGACAGAGACTGGACGCGAGTTATTGCTTCGTCGGTGGAGTGAAATCTGGCTTGCTCGTGAGCGAAGGTTGAGTCCGGAGGCGGAGCTGCGTCGAGACGGTGCTTGAGATAGTAAACCAACACTGTCTTCCCGTTCTGCTGCTTCTTGAGAGCCGTCGAATTCATCATCGTCATCCGGTCCGTAGGCTTGGGCAAATGTGGGCATGTCGATGTCTTGACCGGGCATGGGGGCAAAGTACTCTCGAGTCGATGGCGAAGGTGGGCTTGGAGCGCTCGCAAGGCGGCCGCGAAGGCTGCCAACTGGACCTGGAAGTGGCACAACCGGAGGAGGAACGAATCCAGAAGAAGACGGAGAGGGTAACGTTCCTGCCCGACGGCGGCTACCTGAGGGGTGGCTTGGAGGAGGGTCTAGGGCGTATTGATCAAGGGGCGACGGTGGCTGCGATCCTAGATTGAGAAGGGATCCTCGTGGACCAAGACCACCTCCAGCCCCCACACCAGCCATGCCAGGACCGACAGGCGAACTAATCCTCGAGCCAAGGGACTCTTCTTCTGCATAGTAAAGCTCCCCTTCAACATATCCGTTGGACACACCGGAAATCCTGCTCCGTTGACTGCGGATCTGAGCTTGCGAACCGTAACCAGAGCCAGAACCAGAACCGGAGATAAACGAGTCTCGGGGGCTTCGTTGCTGAGATCCAAGAGCGGAGGCGGAGGCGTCTGAGACCCTGTGGCTTGAGGCAACGCCGGAGCCACTGGCCGAAGCTGAGCTGCGTCGTCCTCGAGGTCTGCGATAGCCAACGGGGTAGCGGGACTGAATTGGCTGACCAAGACTCGACATGCTTCCGGTACCTTGAGAACCAATCTGGGAGCGCATGTGAGCCAAGACGCCGTGCTCCGCATCGTCATAGTACTCGACGAGTTCTTCATGAGGTTGACGACCGGGGCTCATACCAGAGGAAGATGCGCCAGCGGGGAACGGCAGCGAATGAATGGTCGGGGCAGGTGTTGGGAAGACGTTTGCGGGATGCCGGCTTGCTGGAGGGACCTGGATGACACTCTGTTCGTTGGCAACCACCACAGGAGCCAAGGGGAAGGGCAAATTCGTCTTGGGAGAGTGCTGTTGGGCGGATGAATACGCCGGGAAAGGATAAGGGATGGGAGACGGGTTGCCTGATGGGGGACCTCCTAATGGGACAGCGCTGCTACCAAGCCAAGCTCCATCATCCGGTTTGGGTGGGGACGACCTCGTTTCGGGGAGTGGGCCAGCGAACAGTTCCTGAGTCAAAATGCCGCGCCGAGGTGCTTGAGGTGTTGAGAAGATCGGCAAAGGCTGAGGGACAGTTGCCGGGCTGGCACCAACTGGCGCTGAAGAAGCTGCCAACGACGGGTTACTCGACATCTCTTGTAAAGTCGACAACATGGTATCCATCTGGCCGTATCCACCGGCGCCTGGTTGGTAAGCGGGGAGACCCGACATGGTACTGGTGGTCAGAGAGCTGAACGGTATAGGAGTTCCGACGGCGGTCATAGTCGAACTGAGGCCGGGCGACATGGGAGTCAACCTCGAGTTTGCCGATGCCACAGCCAGCGTCGCGCCCGTTCCTTGCTTCTCCGACATTTCACGAGTCCGTTCCGTATCCCCGGCAAGCGGGGCACCAGCGCTCCTCCACGCATGCCAGTAAGCGTCCTGTTGTTGATCTCCACCACGGTGCGCGGTATTCGACCGGGTGAGGCAGAACTCCCAGGTATCCCAGATGCGATCCCGGCAGCGTTCCATCCAAGACCAGTTGAGGGTGTGGTCGTCCGGGTCGGAGAAGGCTCGGCGGCCAGTTCGGTCAGAGAACCTTGGGTCGGCGATTGTGAACGAGGATAGACGGTTCTCGGCGATCCGTGAATGCCGACGGGAGTTGTACGCGTGAGGTTCAGCTTGCGCGTCACCAGAGCCTGAGACCATTGCCGACCTCCGCTTCTCTTCATCTCGGCGCGAGTAAGGGAGAGGACTGTCTTCGTCGTGTTCGAGCCCAGAAGGCATCTCTTCCCAACGGTACCGAGGTCCACAAAGTCCGGCACATCCAAGTCCAGAAAGCATCCAAAGCCCGATCCTAAAACGCCAACAAAGTCAATAAGTCGTCTCCCTCCCAAATTAAACAGCCTCGAACATACCAGCTTCCAAGCAAAACAATACTCCTCCAAAGCCCCCAAGCGATTTGCAACCAAACGATAACCTTGGCATACCCGCTCAACTCTCCATGTCCACCAAAGAACGTTCCATCCCTTCCCAACGAGTTATTCGAGCCCAACGTCGCACCGGTGCTCGGACCCACAAACGCCAAGTACAAAGCGAGCGTCAAGGCCAGGCGGGGCACGAGCGTGACGATCGTAGGCATATTCTGGGAATAGAACCAGCACGATTCGGCGATGAACTGAGCGACGTTGCGGCCCTCTTGCCTCGACGATCCGACCGACGAGCTCGAGGCCGTGGACGAATACGACATGCGATGTTCGAAGAACGTAGAACCGTTCGCACCGCGGCGTACAGTCCGTGGAAACGGAATAGCGGCGGCGGTCCCGCTGGGCCGCTGAGGGTCCTCCGACGCTCGTTGCTGCCCCTTCACATCCGCAGCAGAAACGATCTCGTCCTCGTGGTCCGAAGCCAGTTCCGAAATCGGCGGCCGTCCTTCGCTCAGGGCAAGCCCGTCGCTGCTCTCCACTCCCTCCGAGAAACGGCCTTTCGAAGGAGCAGAAGAAACCGTTCGAGCTTGAGAGATTTGCCGCTGGTGTTTGCCGTTGCCGTTGGTCGTTCCGCCGGAGTTGCGTTTCGCGGACTCGGGAGTGGATTGATTTTGCTGATCCGTCCCGCCGTTTCCATTCGAGGGCGTCGCGTAGGAGATGGACGATTCGGAGTTGGGGTTCTCTGGCCGTGCTTCAGCACTTTCAGGATCCGCTCCTCCTTCTGTCCGATGCTGCTCGACTGGTGACTGCTCAGTCCGATGGTGACGCTCTCCATCATCCGCCTCTGCTTGATTCTGTTGCTGCTGCTCCTCCTCGACCGCTCTCCGCTCCGCAGGTTTCCTCGCTGCCAAGGAGCCCACCTCGCTCTCTTCCGTCACGGGATTATACTCCCCCAAGGCACTCCATCGGATGTGTTGAAGGAAGCAGAAGTTGGTGTAAGAGGTTAATGATACTAGGTTGAATGCTGGGGTGGATAGGTAGATTGGGATGACGAGTGGCCGCTCTGCAACAAGTGAAAAAAATCAATGACGTATTCGGTGAGGTGTATGTGAGGACAGCCACTTACTAACGCGCCACCTTCTCCAGAAGCAGTATATGCTCTCGTAAAGCAGCACGACTCCAAACAGCCATATCACCCAGCAAGCGATGTACGCCACAGTAGCCAGCGTCCAATTCCGTTGCGAGGAGTCGGTTCCTAAAGGTGAAGGCGTGGGGTGTTTGGCAACCCTGATTTCAAAAGTGTGAGTAAGCGGGCGACAATATTTAAAAAAAGCCAAGAGACTCACTGAATCATCATGTACACGATATTAAAGTCCAAAAAGGACTGGATTATGATATGCCCGAATACTACAAATAGACCCCACAAATAGAACCTCGCCCTCGTTAACGCACTCGGATCCCGAAGAAGCGTTGGGTGGAACTTGGGAGTTCGGAACCTCGGTGGACGCACATGCTGAATCGGGAGTGGGCCCATGGGGGTCGGGTGAACAGCGGCTCCCGGATTCTGCATCAAGTGGATCGCCATGGGTGGCAGAGTGCTCGATCGTCCCGTCCGAGAATAACGATTCTTCGCTCCAGCGGTCCCGCCTCTCGAAGGGAAGGAAGAGTACAAGGTCGGAGAGACCAACGCGCTCCCAGTAGCTCGAGAGAACGCTCGAGACCCAGACCCAATCGCAGGCGGTGGCGCACTCCCGCTGGGGACCCTCGTCGTTTCGGATGTATCGCGAGTTCGACTGGGACCGGCAAGAACTTGCTGTTGAGGACCACCTCCTGGAACGGAGACGATTCGTACCGAGCGTGGGGTGGGTTTGCGTTCGCCTTTGGGAGCGATAAGCTGGCTGGGGAACGCCGTCGGCAAGCCGCTGTGGGTGTGCCTCCGTTGCTCTCTTGACGTTCTAGGCTGTGCGTCTTCGCCGTCTGACGAATTCAAAGCCTCTTCCCGGGCTGCTTCAGGCCCCACGACGAGCTCCCAGTCGAATTCCTCCAAATCGTCGGGGCTATCAAATCCCGCCCGAGTCGACGGCCGCGTGGTCATCCCGCCTACGGTGCTTCCGGGCGGTTCAGGCGGAGGAGGCCGACGGGGGAGCCAGGAAGGGTAATTAGAGGTGTTTGTGGACGAGGACCCGATCCTGTGATGGCCTCGGGCACTCGGTCCGGTGCCCACTGGGGACGTTGGGGACGTCGGGGACGGCGATGACCCAGCGGGTACGGCGACGGGATTCGATGGGTTCGAGTTTTTGGTGTTGTTTGATTCGGGGGATTCGTTCGGGTTTGATGGGGAGGAGTTTGGGAGAACGTTTGAAGAAGAGGGTCGGGGCGTCGGTGCTGGATGGTTGGGACCGGTTGCCGGTGTTGAGAACTGCGACGGATGGTCTCCCATGGTTTTCCTTGACAGAGATGGACGTTACTTTTTGCCGTGGTCGTTGCGTGTCGAAAAGATGGCCTCAGTCCAAAGCGAAATGTCCAATAAAGGCAATGGAGAGAGGTCGGGCCGCAAATTCGAAAGTGGGAAAACCGTAACCGAGAAGTTCGTTTTTGTTTTCCGTCCGATCGTTCGTTTCGTCGCTGCTTGCGTTCGTCGTACGTTGATGCGTCGTGGCGAGAGACTGGCCAGCAGAGCAAAGTAAAGAAAAGAGGGATTGGTCAGGACTATAAAGCTGAAAGGGGATGACATGTGTGGGCTTGCCTCGTTGCAGAATGCGTCACTAGTCCTGTTGGTTGAGATTGCGATTTTTCGGGAAAGTGTATGGATGCGTGACCAGCGCACTGAATCTCAGCTATACAGCACCGACACCGCTAGAGACCGCTAACGGATGATCGGTCGGAGTAAGTCGACGACGAGACGAACGACCGTTGAAGGGGGGGAGGGTGAGGACGGGAGGGAGGGAGGAACGGAGTCTCTGGTCTGGGATGGGAAGTGAGTGCAACAGAGAAATCCCTGCCCTGTGTGTGAGCATTGTGAAATGACAAAATATTTGCCAGGTGCTTCTCGCGCCACAAATAATCACCAAATAAGACGCAGGACCCTGACGTGTTTCGCGCTATCCCTATTTGGGAATAGGAGCGCGCGAAGAAGACACGGAGTCGGAGAATAGCGAATCGGTTAACGAAAGATGTCGACGAGGCGTTGAGACGGGAAATACCAAAGATGGAAAGTTTCTGGTGGGCGGGGGGAGTAGAGTAAAAGGGAAGTGGGTGGAAGTCAGTGTCCTACAAAGGCGCTCTGTGGTCGTCAAGGTGTCCACGTACTCTTCCCTTGGTCTTCCCGACGTCAACCTGACCTTCAAACATCCTAGTACAACCGTCCCAACACCGCCGGCGAGGTACACGGTCCGGCTTTCACCCAGTCGGTCAGGAGTTATCTAATCAAATGGCGTCTTCTTGCCAGCCAGAGACTCCTGAAGGGTTTGCGGTGCAACGCCGTTGAACGAAGGAGGGATGAAGGCCGATCCACGCAAAGGAGAAAGGCCTAAGATCGGTGCTAAGTTGAGGAGTAGTATGCCGCTAGAATGTTGGTTTGAAGGGTGGGGCGAACGCCCTATGCCAAAGAGCAACGAGGCAACCTCGTGGTGTACGCTTTCTTTGAATAGGAGCACCGCCGGCTGTCCAGCAAGTCAAACACGATAAGACGACCTTCAAAAAACGTATTATAGGAGTGATCATTGTACAATCCACCATACCTTGGTTGGACGGAACGCCTCGCCTTTTCGTCGTGTTGCTTGAGACAGCGCTCCTAACCGCTCGCCTCTTCGTGACCTTGACGAACGCGTTCCACTAGCTGCTATTCAAAGCGCATCACATCAGCTGATATTGGACGATGAAATGGCTCCATCGTGGACTGAGGCGGTTGACAGTGGTGGTTCAGATAAGATAGGGGTGACGATTTTTACCTTTTGGAAATCACTGCACGGCTTGCGCACCACCACCACGCAGGCGTTGGTTCCCAGGATGGCCACCGCGTCACACTGTCAAACTCAAGGTCGACGAAATCCTCTTTGAACTCCGCGGCAGAGCCCAAGCTAATTAACGTCATGCCCTACTTTAATCGGCTTTTCATTAATGTGACGCTAAAGACGATTCCGGGTCCACGCTCCTGTGCAATTCAGGGAGCGGTGACGCACGGGACGGCGCGTGAGCCGAGACACTGACCAAGCAAGCCTAATGCACGGCATCATTTAGCTTCATAATCCACGTATATACATTCATCGCTACTATGAGTAACGTCGTATCACTACCAATGATCTCATTGCGGCAATGCGCACGGCCTGCGTGAAGTGAACTTTTCGTCAATCACACAAACACCCCCAAGACGCCACCGAGTAACCACTTACAACCTCGCAGGAGGAATTGTGAACCGGCACGCTATTTAGTAGCACCAGAAACCGTAAGCACCACCAGCGACCTCGTGGCACGTATATGGGGCGCAGCATCCAGCGGGGGTGGCTTTCAATAACAAAGTCGTCGTCAAAAAATGTGATATACGCTTCTAAATGGATTGCACGTACTAGAGCACCTCTGTCCCTGGCCGCTGCAGGTTACTTGTGGTGCTGGCGCAGCGATCGGGTTCGGAGCCGGTTCAGCTACCGGAGCCGGTGCGGCCAAGACCGAAGTCACGGAAGCGGTAAGAAGAGCGGCAAGAGCGAGCTTGAAGTTCATCTCTTTCTGAAGTGAGGGGGTAGGATAGATAGATGTAGTGCTACGGGGTTCGAGAAGACTTTTGGATCCTGGGGTAAAGTTCGTCGAGGAGCCGAAGGTCTTCGTTCTTTATACGATGGGCAACCCAATTAAGCAAGGGGGAAAATTCGTGGATAATCACCTAGGTCCCATGAGCAGGAACGCCAGGAACCGAGAGAGGACCTTCTTGAGAATCGAGGGGGGCATGAGGCATTGTGGCCATTTGTCCGATGTTCGGTGCCCGATTTGGAAGTCCTCTTGGCTGCCGTATCAACTGGACGGCAGGGTATATCCCTTTTGCCAGTATCGATTATGTCGTAAACCAATACAGTTACTATTCAATATATGCGCGATATTGCTCCGTCTAGTATCTCACTTCAGGGAGCGGGAGCTGTTGGAATTTGTTGAGACCAAGAAGTGAAGACGATATGATCAACCTGGCCGCCCTTCCCTTCAACCTATGATCGTCAAACTGTAGATTCGTTCACTCGCTCAGAGACTCACCGCTGGCCGAAATGTCTATGCCAATTAAACCTCCTAGGACCGGAGAAGCATCGAGAGTTTGGAGATATTCCGAGCGAGTCGGGCGTGCGAAGGGGGCATGTACACGGCAAAACTAAGAGTTTAAAAGGTCCAGGCACGGCCGCCGGTTGGGTAGTCTCCCAGACTCAGGCGCGCGTCCTTCGATTAAACGTGCTTAAAAATTCCTTGGGAGTCCGGATAGGCCGGGGTGGGATGCGTATGGGTGTATAGGCTATTCGGGGGGAGAGATTGAGAAGAGGGTGATAGATTGAAATGTTGGAACGTTTCCTATTTCTCGTACGAGACTATAGTGTCAGGTGCTATCTGACTTTGAAAGTTGTTAGCTTTCCAATTGCGGATGTCACTTAAGCATCGAGGCACCGGAAACATTCTCTGAATCCGTAATGGTTCGTTCACTACATATCCACTCGGTGAAATATGCTGGCTTAGGCAGCCCAGAATGCCAAGCAGTCTCGCTGACACCGCGTACGCGTCAATACAATAGTATACACATCATTCACTACAAAGCTGGAGATATCATGCGCTACCAAAATTACGACCTAACGGCCATAGTTCTTGAGCGAGGGTCTACGGGATGACAGTCTGTGATTAGCTAACGCTCGATCTTGCTATCCTTCCAGCACATACAGTCAGAGGCATCAATCGCTTTGCCCTAATAGCAGTACCAGCCGTACGCGCCATCGGCAATTGCGTGGCAGGAGGTCCCATCGCAGCATGGATAAGGACTCGCTAAATCGATCGTAACAAAGCAGATGGAATGAGTCAGATATGTTCCGGGTACGCAAATCTGAGATATCACGCACTGTTGCACTTCTGGCCTACGCCGGTGCAAGTAGTCTGCGGTGCTGGCGCAGCGACTGGGTTAGGAGCTGGAGCAGCCAAGACGGATGTAGCAGCCGCGGTGAGGAGAGCGGTAAGGGCGAGCTTGAAATGCATCTTTTTTTGGGGGGGTGGGGTGTCGTCGAATGGCTCTGAGGATGTTCACTGTCTGTAAGTCTTGAGACTGCTTTCGCGATACTTCTTATATACCAAGCAGCCGGACAAGCTGGAAAATCTATGGGAAATTATCAATGTTTTAGGGGCTACAGAGCTAGGAGAGGAAGAATACATTACATTGAAATGCAGAAGGAGGCGTGGCTACTTTAACCGAGCCCGCTGGTGTGGTGTCCAAAATTGGAAGTCTTGGCTGCCGCATCCTTCTACGGCCTCGTGAATACCTGTAGGTAAGTCTTCCTAATGTCGTTACAAAGGAAGACTAGTATTCAGTTCCTGAGAACGATATTTCTCCGCTTCATATCGAAGTCCATGACCGAGGCATGCAGCTACTGTGAACACGGTTAGCAAGGACGAAGACAAAAGTGCTCCTTTTCCACGCCTTAATTTTCACTCCTTGCCGCGAAGGGGGCATGTACACGGCAGAACTAAGAGTTTAAAAGGTCCAGGCACGGCCGCCGGTTGGGTAGTCTCTCAGACTCAGGCGCGTGTCCTTCGATTAAAACGTGCTTAAATTCCTTGGGAGTCCGGATAGGCCGGGATGGAATACGTATGGGTGTGCAGGCTATTCGGGGGGATTGAGAAGAGGGTGATAGATTGAAATGCTGGAACGTTTCCCATTTCTCGTACGAGACTGTAGTGTCAGGTGCTATCTGACTTCGGAAACTGTGAGCTCTCCAGTTATTGTTAATTGTGGATGTCGCTTAGGCATACTGAGGCACCTGAACATTCTCTGAATCCGTGATGATTCGTTCACTAAATATCCCCTCAGTGAAATATGCTGGCTTAGATAGTCCAGAATGCCAAGCAGTCTCGCCGACGCCGCGTACACGTTAATACAATAGCATACACCTCATTCGCTACAAAGCTACAAATAACATGTTTACAGCGATCGCTACCAAAATTACGACCTAACGGGCATGGTTCTTGAGCGAGCGTCTACGGGATGATAGTCTGTGGTTAGCTAAAGCTCTATGCTGCTGTCTTTCCAGCACGTACAATCAGAGGCATCAGGCGCTTTGACCTAATAGCAGTACCAGCCGTACGCCCCATCGGCAACTGCGTGGCAATATGCTGGCGCGCAGCATGGATAAGGACTCGCTGAGATCATGAAAAGCAGATGGAATAAGTCAAATATGTTTCGGGTACGGAAATCTGAGATACCACGCACTGTTGCACTTCGAGCCTTTGGGGGTGCAAGTGGTCTGCGGTGCTGGCGCAGCGATTGGGTTGGGAGCCGGGGCAGCCAGAACGGATGTAACAGCCGCGGTGAGAAGAGCGGTGAGGGCGAACTTGAACTGCATTTTCTTTTCGTGGGACGTCGTCGAGTGGCTCAGAGGATGTTCAGTGTCTGTAAGTCTTGAGGTTGCTTTCGGGGGACTTCTTATATAACACGGAGCCAGTTAAGCAGGAGAATCTGTGGGAAATTATCAATGTTTTAAGGGCTACAGAGCTAGGAGAGAAAGAATACATTGCATTGAAATGCAGAAGGAGCCGTGGCTACTTTAACCGAACCCGCTGGCGTGGTGTCCAAAATTGGAAGTCTTGACTGCCGCATCCTTCTACGGCCTCCTGAATACCTGTAAGCAAGTCTTCCTAATGTCGTAAAAAAGTAGGACTAGTATTCAGTTCCGGAGAGCGATATTTCTCCGCTTCATATCGAAGTCCGTAACAAAGGAATGCAGCTGCTGTGAACACGGTTAGCAAGGACGAAGATAAAAGTGTTCCTTTTCCACGCCTTAATTTTACTCCTTGCCCTCAGAGTACACGAAACATAATGGAGGGACTACGAGGCCAGGAGTTTGAACAGAATCGAGGAGCGGGACACAAACAGGGAGGGGACCTGCGCTAAACACCTGCCAAGACTGGGTGCTGACTGCATTAAAATTACGCGTCGAAGTAGTAGATAAGATCTAAATATCGATCGCGGCCGATTCTGCGCCTTGCAGACACGGTAACAAATTGTAGTGCTGGTGGGACGGTGAGAAATATTCCGAGCTGCGCGATAAAGACACGGCAAAACGTGGCTTGATATAGCATTTAACAGCCCCTCGGAAGGAATCCAATCCAGTAGGGTAATGCTGATCAGGTCAGCTGGGTGTTTCCCGCAATCAAACCATGGGTAGCCGCCGGCCAGCTAATTTCCGTGTTCATCGGACGTTCCTGAGGAACACTCGCTACGTCACCGAGCAAGGCCTGGCATACCCTTCACATGATATCTGATGACTGCAGATAGGGAAAATATGGACGAGCAAGGCTAAGGGGCTATTGGAGAGGTGGAAGTGCGCAGAGGGGCGTCGGAGGACTATATGATTTGCAGGGTTTGATGTTCGCTGCATGCATATATACCGTCATAGGAATCAAAACTCCCGGCTACGATGTCATCGGAATGGATGAATGTCCCTGCGGGGAGGAATATCGAGTAAAATAGATTTGAATACCTTCGAAGAGTAGACTGGGATGCCAACAAAGCCATCACGTTGGAGCTGCTACCCCCCCCCCCCGGGACGTCCAAGAAGCTGTGCCAACTAACATAGTTAGTCAAGGTGACCAGAATTCTCAGCCCTTTACATTTTAAACAGATAACCCAGGCAGCTTCATTTATGCTTCTTGAATTTTGTGGATTGCTACGAGAACGCGTCGAACGGAAGAAATAACGAATCGAAGGGCGACTGCAGAGAATATCGGGACTGGTTTGAGATCGAATTCTCAGCATGTGGAAGAGTATTTTGGGTCGTATCTGCGAGGTAATAACTCCTTATTGCTCGTGAATTTAGCCACCCTCGTTCCGTTCGAATAGATTGATTCGAGTATTTAAGAGCCACAATAAGTAGACAACGCGATAGCTCGTGCTTGGGGGCATAGGATCATAACATCTCGTACAGGCGAAACGACCGTTTCGTAGAATGATAAAAACCAAAATACACGGAAAGAATTAAACAGATGGAAATCAAACCCCAACAGCAACTCCAAGCTCGTTTTTGAGTTTCCGACGGGCTCGATCCTCAGCCCGCCAGATTAGACCCAAAAGGTTGTTGACCTGATCGCAATGCCGCGAAGATTCCTTACTTCCGTTCGGCTCTCCTGGGCCACTCCCAGAGAAGATCCGTAATCCCGGTCGGAAGATTGTGCTCAGAAACTCCGCGAAAGGTTGAACATGAGTTTCTTTGATTGGGGATCCGGGAAAGAGTTGCTTTAATTCGTGAGTAGGAACCTCTGTCGTAAGGGGGGTTATAGTGTCGACTGTTGAGACATCCAAGGGGACAACGAGGGAGCGAAGGGAGGGGAATGAAGCTGCAAACGTTAGGAGCAGAGCGACTGGCATAGCGTTGCCAATGAGTGAGAATTGGAGGGATTCCAACTTGGTCCAAGCCTTGCCCATTTCTCCCACGTCAGAGGCGTTCAATGTAATGGGCCCGAACCAGGAGATGTCTAGGTTGACCAGACGCCTGCATGGTAGCAACGGCTGGATGAGTGAAAACGGGTGCTGGGTGTTGGATGAAGGTCCTTGGATCTGAAGTAGCTCCAATTCGATGCAGGAGGCGATAGAACGTATGGTGTCCTCAATCAGTGAGTTATAAGGGCTAGACCTGCAGGTGACGTCCAGGGCTCGCAGGCTTGTGAGAGGGCTGATCGCTTCCTTGAGTGAAGATAAGGTATTGATTGGGTGAATTCGGAGACATTGCAGCTCCAGTTGGGAGGCTATAAATGCTATTATACTTGAATCGAGCGTCCTCCGAGCGTCTGAGACAGTGATGTCAAACTGCTCGAGCTTAAGAGCGCTAGACATCGAGGTCAGAGTCGAGAAGACTATGCTGGCGGCTTGACTCGTTTCTTCGGAAGCCTGGGGGATTGTTACTGTGATGCATCGGACGGCTGGGCTGATGAGGGAAAGCATCATTGCTGGACCGGTCGGTCGTTGGAAATCAAATTGTAATCGCTTGGCTTTTGGAAGAATTGCGCCATGGCCAATTTGACCTGTAGTTGCTACTAATGCGTGAAAGAGTGCCTGCGGGTTGATATGGGCCTTGCGACCCTGTGATTTGTCGGCGAGGCGAACCTGACGGACGCGGTTGGCGTAGGACCAATACTTGGACCAGTCAACCCTGGCGAGTCCGTTACGAAACGTCTGAGGCCCGCGAATGGGCAGCCAAGAAAATTCAGTCTTCTACACTACATCGGGTATTATCCACCGCCTGGGCTTACCCAACCGCTCCCAGTGTTTGTCAATTCATCCAAGAGTGAAAGCGGCGCTGCCAGCGTTGTGAGCTCGTGCCAAAGCCGATTAAGGGCTGGTTCTTTGAATCGCTTGCAGGTACGTGCGGCATGGTAGCAACTGCGTTGGTCAAGGAAGCTGAAGATCTTTTCGAGGACTTCCGTCGACAGGCAGAAGATGGCTGGTTGGGCGGGTGCTATCACAGCAGCTAAGGGGTGCAATATGGTTAGGGACAGGGCTCATGGCCTTGACTGTAGACATACCAGCGGCTTTAACCTGCGACCCTGAATGTATTCTTTGTGATCGGTTCTTCATGTCGGCTTGGTTGTGCCTCAGTTGCGATTGGAATGTGGAGCGGTGTCAGGTGACCTGTGCCAGGATTCCCGCGTCTCGGAGGTGTGCTCCTTTAGCACGCAAGGTGACGACTGAACTCGTCACGCACGCGAACGTCGAGATCGCGGTAATTAATCATTAGAAAAACTACGTACGTCAAGTCTAGAAACTTAGCCCCCAGCTGACATATCTACAAGGACTTCTTGCGAAAGACCTTCTCCAAAAGCACATTCACTTCCCTGCATTGCTTCGCCCTATCGGATTTGTGCCCATCTAAGTTGTAAGGTCTCTCTCCTGACCAAACCTTGACACCGGGCGAGCAGATTACGCCTAACAAATCCGTAAATGCCACTAATTGGTATGGTTTGATCCAAGAGTCGCCGATATGAAGGGTAGTCAATCCGGGGAACTTGACGCCAGGGGGTAGCTGGGATCGAGATTCAATGGATTCGATACCCTCTAGGTTAAGCGGAAGTCCGAGGAAGAGAAGGCGAGGGGAAAACGAAGCTGCAAAGGAAAGCAGGAGATGAATGGGGAAATCATCGGACCATAATGAGAGCGACTCCATCCTATTCCATGCCCTTCCCATCTCTTCCACATCTGCATCGGTCAAGCTTAGCGGCTCGAGGTGGCATATGTCTAAGAGAGCCAGTCGCTGACATGCCAGCAAGGGGCGAATATCGGAGAATGAGAACCGATGCCCAGAGGTGTCGCCCCCAACCCGAAGTAGAAGTCGTTCCAACGTGGTGCATGAAGCGATGGAAGCTATACCCTCCGTTAGGCTTCCGTGCCGAGGCTCGAATTCGCAAGTGATCACCAATGAGCGAAGGTCCGACAGGTGAAGGAAAGATTGGTTCAGCGAGGAATCGGGTCGAAGAGGTGTGAGCCGAAGAGATTGCAGACGACTCTGAGACTCCAAGAGCTCTGCAAGTCGCCTATCTAGTGCGATTTGGGCTTGTCGACCTCCTTCTGTTGCAATGGACCCCGCATTTGAGATGATGACTTCGAGCGAATCCAATTGAGAGAGACTCTGCATAGAGATGAGCGTGGAAAAGGTCGTACTTGCAACTTGGTTTGTGTGTGGAGACGGTTTGAACAGCGAAACGGAAAGGTGACGAAGTGTTGGACTGATGAGGGGTAGTAGGATGGTCGTGCCGTAAGGATGGTAGCAAAGGAAAGTCAGCCTTGTAAGTTTAGGAAGAAAAAGCCTGACTCCTTTGTTGGTCGGCATCGCTGCAGATATGTGAAGAAATAATTGTGGATTGAGATGACACGAACGGACGTTTGCACCCGTCCGGTCAATGACGGTCACTGCCCGAACGCGTTCAGCATAGGACCAAAACTTATCCCAGTCTGAGTTGGCAAGGCCATTGGAGAAATTCTAATAGCAGAGTAGAAATTAGCGGCCACTACGGGAATGGTGTCAGGGCGTATGCAATGCAAACGAAGCTTACCCATCCATTTACAGTGTATGTCAAGTCGTCCAGTAATCTGAACAACGGCAACAAATACGGCATTTCCTTCCACAGCTGGTCAAGAGCAAAGTCTTTCAGTTCCTTGCAAGAGCGTGCCGCAATGGAGCAGCTTCTCTGATCCACAAAGTTGAAGATATGGGCGGTTAACTCGGGCGCTAAAGCGAGAAAAGGAGATTGCGTGGACGGAATTGCAGTAGCTCTGGCTGAGATATATTTCAGCCGTGCCGTTTATTGAGCCAAACGCGTGTTAATACCTGTTGCTAACTCTTTTGAAACGGCGAGCATTGCTGGACAAAGACAGGAAGCGTCAGTCAGAGTACGAATCACGCACGCCGCTTTCTGCTTCCCGCGCCGCAGTTCTGTAAGCCCCGCTCATCTACCTCCCACCGTTGACGTGATCTCTCAGAGTGGCCAATCAGCGGCTTTCGAGACCGATAATACATACCTATATACGCTCCGAAGTGCAACAAACGAACAGACGCTAGATTATTCTATATGTGACAAGCAATGTATTTCGGACTGTGGGAGGGATCGACTATCATTCGGAAAGTGTTGTAAAATGAACTACGTATAAGATAACGAGGATACAATATGAAATTCAAAGAGTCAGTGACCCAGAGACATCTAGAATGAAAAGCTCGTCGTTCGGGCTAATAAATGCTAGTCTCCCTCGGCAGATTAAAATCCTGGTGTTCTTGCGAGACCAGTACCGTGAGGGAACCCAAAGCAAGCGTTGGGCGAGATAAGAAACCCAAGGTCCTTGAAATGTAAGAGAATTAAATGGGTTTGGAAAATATCTATGGGCACGATACTCGATCGTTGCATCCAGATCACACCTTCGGAATGGGAGGATGTCGTAAAGCACAACCGCATTCGAGTGATCTTTAGCGACGAGCTTCCCTTCCGATATGAAGTCCAGTGAAAGTGGCAAATCGGCTATATCTCCTTGAGAGGAGGCTATAGGCACACCGGTCTCGGTATCCCATAGTCGAACCGTTCCGTCAAAGCATCCAGAAGCGAGGAGTCTGCCATTTGGCGAGAATGCCAAGGAATAAACTGGGGAGTCGTGACAGCTCCGAGACGCACCCAGTGGTGTTCTGGAGCTCGCATCCCACAGCCGGATGGTTGTGTCATCGGAGCCAGACGCTAGAATTTTTCCATCCGGTGAAAAAGCTACGACATTCACATCCGCTGTATGACCAGTAAGAGGCGCACCCAGCAGCCCCCGGGTCTTAGTATCCCACAAGCGGATTGTTTTATCCTCGGACGCAGATGCGAGAATCATCCCATTCGGAGAAAAGACGAGGGAGGAAATGCTCTCACTGTGACATGCTGGGAGCGAATTCAACAGTGTTCCAGTCTCGGCATCCCACAGGTGAATGGTTTTGTCATCACCGCCGGAGGCAAGAACTTTGCCATCGAACGAGAAGGCGATGGCGAATGTCCTGCAGTCGTCGGGTCGATGTCCTTCCAAATCGGTCACAGGCACAGTGCCCTGAACATCCCATAGCTTCACCGTCTCATCTGTAGATCCTGATGCGAGGATCTTGCCGTTTGGTGAGAATGAGAGGCTTTTGATGGATGAAGTATGATGGGTTTGATATGCACCGCACTTCGTTCCGGTCCTTACATCCCAAAACTGAATAGTTTGGTTACCGTGCCCTGAAGCGAGGATATCGCCATTAGGGGAGAAGGCAAGGACAGAAATTGGACTGTCATCCACCCTGAGTGGAAAATGGATGGGTGCACCGGTTTTCAACTCCCAAAATTTGATCGTTCCGTCGTAGGAGCTGGATGCAAGGATTTTTCCGTCCGGGGTAAAGGCCAAATACCCGACGTTTCTGCTGTGGCCTCTCAAGGGTTCAACCAATGGCCTCCCAGTTACTGCGTCTAACAAATGGATGGTCCCACTATCCCCCCGGACGGTCAACGCTAAGACTTTGGCATCCGGCGAGGTTGCTGCACACACCAAACGGGGGAGGTGAGAGACTACAGGCGATCCGACCGACATGCCCGTTTTGCAATCCCAGAATTGAAGTCTCAGGAAATCGGAGACGACGGCAATGGTATTGCCATCTGGGGAGAAGGCGAGAGACCAGATCATGGCTGGATGACCTTCGAGAGGCTGACCCAACAGATCGCCAGTCTCAGCATTCCACAAGCAGATGGTGCCTTTGTCCGATCCCGATGCAAGGATTTTACCGTCAGGTGATTGAGCGAGTGATACGACAGTACTGCTATGGCCCGTCAGAGGTTCTCCCAACTGCGTGCCGGTCTCGCAGTCCCATAATCGAATCTTGTGATCCGCACCTCCCGATGCAAGGACTTTTCCGTCACGCAGGAACATGACAACCCGCACCGCTGCACCGGCCGAGCGGGCCCAGAGATACGGAGACCATACCAGATCCTGCGGGCCATGCAATACGCGGTTCAATGCGTGGCTGGAATAGTACTTCCAGAGTTTTGTGTTCGTTGGACAGAAAGGGAGTGCCGAGGCGTATATGTGTAGTGCACCGAATGAGATTGGTTCTAGAAATGATGCGATGAACCGATGAGCATTGTCCCAAATGGTCACGAGCTCCGAGTCAACCTTCGTGTTGGGGTTCCCCTGTGACAAGAGTTTGGTTAATTTCAATCTCTCGCAATGCGGTTTGAATGTTATTGAGTGCTTACCTTAAGCCACGCATGAACCTTTTTTGCCATTGTCATTGCATCGATGGTAGCCCCGACAAGGCTCATGACCTCGAGCCAGCATAGGATCTTCCTTTCGCTGAGCGACTTGAAATCGGACCATGCCAATTCGAACAAAGTCTCCGGCGTTTCCGTGAACCACCTTCCCGCTATGAGATGCATCGACCATGACCGGCAGCAATACTCAAGGCCCTTGGGCACGTCACGATCCACAATCTCCTGAACCTCGGCATTCGACTTCGACAGATCCGAGAGCTTGCATATGTTCTCCCGAAGATTCCTTGCCATTAGAGACAAACAATGAACCGTAAGAGTGCGGTGATTCTGACCGAGGTCGATGAAATAAGGCTCCCCACCGCATCGTCGTTGGTCGACGAGTAAATCCCGGACTGAAGTGTGCACGAGTCGCATGGGCTGGTTCGATGAGTCGGGAAGATAGACTAGAGATCCGAGGTCGCACAGAATCTCCAGACGAAGAAGCTGGATTGTTTGCTGTTGGGTTTTGTTGCGGAACATGGCTTTGTCGGCGGCTAGGTAGGTGAAGATATCGAGTGAAACAGGATACGCAGCCGCCGCCAGCGTGCCGAGAAGGCGGAGGAGAAGCTCAGCTCTCCCCTGTCGTTTCTTCGCCTTTTCGTATGCCTTGGAAAGGATTTGAACGTACAACTTGTCCAGACCATCGCAGAGCGACGGGGACTCCAGGAGCTCTTCTAGACGCAACTCCGGTGACCCCTCTGAGATGTATTCCATCGCGGTTTGCGCCCATTGGAACAGGCCCTGGCTCATTTGTACGAGTGATCGAATATCGTCTTGTGTTGGCCAGTCACCTCCAAGGCCACGCTTCTCCCTGATTACTGATAAACGACGCTGAAGGAGTTCTTCGATATCTTGGTCGATAGTGGTTGCAATGTCTAGATCTTCCGTTCGCCATTGTCGCGGCGTTAGGGCCTCAAGAAGTGGGGTCTCAGGGCGGGTGGTGAGAAGGAATTTGAAGTTGGTTGGGAATGACGAGGCATGCTGATGAATAAGGTTCACGAAATCTACCGCGTATTTGGTATCCTCGCATTCGTCAAGCGCATCCACCACGACTACAATCGGGTGGGTGGTTTGTCGGAGCCTTTCGGCGGAGGCGACGAAGAGGAGCTTGAACTGCTCCTGAAGACGTTCATGGCCAATATCTTCGTTCTCCCGTATGCTCTGCAGGATCGCTTCCTTGACACCCGGCATCGCGCTGCTGCCGAGCTGCCTGGCGAGAGAGCAGACGATGCGTTGATCCAAAGCATTCTGGCCCCGCCGAAAATGAAAGATGGCAAATGCGGCCCGATATCTCCAATTGTACGCCACCGTTGTTGCGAGGGTAGATTTGCCACGGCCGGCCATTCCACGTATCCACAGTACCCGATCAGACGGCGTCGCGTCCCTGATCCAGTCGTCGATGCGTTCGAGTACTTCCACTCTCGTTCCAGGGAGACAGATGACCTCTTCAATCGCGCTGCCTCGCGCTCCGTAACCCGCATCTCCAAGACGATCCAGCAGGCGACGTTGTTCTTTTCGTATCTCTGTATCGTCTAAAACAGCGCTATTAGCCCAAGGTCACCTCTCGGAGCCAGTAAAACCCACATAGTTCATTGAGAAGATTGGCAGTGTTGAGACTAGCGAGCAGCTGATGAGAGCCAAGTTCAGCTCGTGGCATTTCTATGGGAAACGAGGCACTGACCTGAAGTTCTTCCAATGCGACGCGGATTGTTTCTTGATACCCCTTCAATGCTTCGGCCTGACCACTAGAGGTAAGTACGTTCCGGAGAGTTCCTTGTGAGTTCAGCTCGTTGATCTTGTTCCGTATAGATTGAAGCTCGCTGAAGAGAGAATGTCAGCAATTCTCTGGCGCGTCAGGCTGGCTGAGTGAATTCGACGACCTTTGTAATTTGGTAATCTGTTGAAGAAATTCCTCCCGTGGACATTCAGTTGACCTCTTCTTAAAGTGACCCAGAAGGTCGGATAGCCGGCCTGTACGACTCTCTAGGTCCTTGGCCGCTTCCGTATTACTATCCATTGTCTTCACATAGGTAAGATGTCAGATGGAAAGGTAACAAATGATGCGCAATTTCCGTCACCTGAATCATCTGGACAACCGTCAATCCCACTTTGGAACCGGCCCCGATGTAGCTTCCCACCACAGGAATTGTTCCTGATATCGTTTGGATCGTCTCAAAGGTGATCCGCGCTACCTCCAACCTGTCACGACGCCGCGCGGCTGTTTGCTCTGGGTGGGTATCGTTGCTGAGGGACGTTGCCGCTTGGCTAGGTGACCGTTGAGGTGTCGAAACGTTTTTTCCGTGGGTACTGGTGAGGAGGTTACCAGAAGGTTGCGGGACAGGAGTTGTCGCAGAGTCCGCTGCGGTTGGGTGATTTTGGTTGTTAGCCTGTACCGCTGGACTCTCGCTCACTCGGCCGCTCAGACGGCGTTCTATTGCAAGCAGGTTAGTCTCATCTCACTACACTAGCGGGAATGCTTACGCGTCACAAGCTCGTCCGCTAGGCGATCCTTTAAACGGTACGCATGAGTCAAGGAATGCAACAGACAGTCAAAATAATTGCCTTACACGAAGGGCAGCCAGAGCCTTGTCGATATCGTTGTAGCATCCTCGTAAGGCTGTGCCACATCCGTCCTTGGTTAGCGTTGCGAATGGGTACTTGATTCTGTCTGAAAACTCTCTATTCGATCCGTATTTTCTATGCGTTTTTTTTAATCGTACACAAACGTCTTCCATGATTCTGCGGCGTACACATGGTTACTCTCGCGCTGAAAGGACAACCACAGAGGCCGATGGCACGCACAAAGTGACTTGTTCAATCGAGTCCCGCAGCCTTCCAGCGTTGGAAGTTGTTCCCAAGGGCAAGTCCGTCAAGTCGGGAGTGCTATTAATGGTTTCCATGAGCCCTTTCACCGTGATGGCCGAGTCTTGAGGCCAGCTTGATATGTCCTATGGTGTTGTTAGTCGGTAACCCGGGATAAGGTGAAAGGAAGCTAGTACCCGAAGAATTGAGGTCGCGTCCTGTTTAGCATTTTCTAGTCGAGTGTACAAGCTGCCTTGGGGGGGTTGGTTCTGAGGGACTTTCGGCTCGATTCGGCGGGAGGATGACGATTTCGTCGGCGGGTCGCTTGAATTTCCTCTGCTACTCATGGTTGATTATCGCTGACGTCTGATCAATGGTAACGTTGGCGAAGTGTGTACGGGGGGTCGATGGATGTGAGGGATGAACAATGAAAGAAAAAAGGCACGTGGTGGCAGTGTTCAACCCAGGCCACCGGAACAAACCGTTGCAACCAGTGGAGAGCGTCGACAAACGCCGAACGGTTGGGATTACTGGATACGAAGTGACAACTAGGAATTAGAGACAAGAAAGGACTTGCGCTTTGAGACCCTCGCATCTCAGGAGGTTCTTCAGTCGTACTGGATGTGTCCTTTCTACGAACATTCTCGTGCGCGGAACTGTTTAGTCTGGCGAGATACAAACATTCGGCGATGATATCCGAGCCCAGGCTGTTACGTCACCCTCTCTAGCACATGCGCACTGCAAAAGATTACTCCCTCATCTGTGCCATGCAAAGAATACCTTGTATCTTTGACTGAGATGTGCGCTAACACATTCGTTAGACACTTTGAGTATCTGGTAGTATGTATCCACGTGTTATTATTATGGGGCGAGCAACCCCTTTGTAGTCACGGCCCACGTTGCAAGTTTGTAACCGTGGGAAGGCCAATTGTTTCGCCATATCTCTCGCTACACCCTTCACGCCTTCCCAGTGGACGTTACTCTGAAAGAAGTACCAGTCCTAACCAAGCATGGGCAAAGATGGAAATCCAAGCGGCACATCCGCAACACCTCTACTAGCATCTGTTGGGGCATCCTCGGCCACTGCAACCCTTCAGGTACGGCGGCGTTGGGCGCAGACGCGCTCGCCGTAATTTCCGCACTCAAACCGTAATCGTGAATAGGATCACCTGGAACACAACGATACGACCCGTAAGCACCACTAAATCCATGCAGATACTCGCAATTGACCAAGTAGCTATAAGAAACCGTTTTGCAAGGCGACGCTAGCACGTGTTTGCTGGCACCGAACAGCGAGGAAAATGGGCCGACGAACAGTGGCGTTCAGGCAACGCCGGTCTTGCAAGCTCCGAGCACCCATCTCACCCTCCTCGATAGCTCTCCCCAGATGGCCATTGCAGGACCGCAATCAGCAGCTGACGAGGGGAAAACTCAGCTTCAGTCCGCCAGCGCTGAGAGCCTGCTAGACCAAACTGTTGAGCGACGCCGTGAAAGATTGGACGCACTGCGGAGGAGCTTCGAAACCGTCGGAGCCAGATGGGGATCGATACCCATACTTGGGTTCTACGTCGGAGCCGGTGCCAAAGTGGGGTTGGTGATTGTGAGAGTCATCCAGGTGAGGCGACTTTTTGTGCATCATTTTTCGTAGCTTTTCATCTGATACCGGCCCTCCATCAAGACAATGGATAGTAAACCTGAGATCGCCAACGAGCTTGAAGCTCGTATGACACGGTTATCCGAGCTTCTGGGACGCTTCGCGAAGCTGCCTGGCGACCCTCAAAGAATGGGGTTTCTTGAAACTATTACCGAGTTACGAAGGTATTTACTCAAATTGGAAAACCGCTACACCGTCGTTGACAGTGGTTTCACAGCGAACTCCAAGCCGTGGGGAAAATAATACAAGAGTTGAATAAACAAGCAGCCCTTCAGGACGTGTTTTTGACAAGTGATCAGGCTGAAACGCTGAGGCTGTGTCAAGACATGATTCGTGTTGTGTTGTTGGAAGAAATTCAAGTCAGTGTCGTGTGGGTTCGATGGAAATCTCGTCGGCTGATTTCCTCAACTTACTCAGCCGCTCCGCTGGTTCACGGCACGAGCAAGGCTCTGATTACGATTTCAGCGTACATCGAGCTAATCAGTGGCTATCTCCAGGAGGCGGGAAGAACTGAAGACGCAATGCGGGCAGGACAGACAAAAAACCCATCGCGCTTAGAAAGTGACGGACAGGGTCCGCTTTGTTGTAAAACCGCGTTTGAATGCCGGACCAGCGCGCTGTGATCAATATATACACCCCTGGCTGGTGACTCTTCAGCGAATTGGAAGACTTGAATACTGAGGGACGAGACTTTATTTGCGGTGTGCGAGGGTCTCTTACGTTGAACCGCTCAGGGGACGTGAGGCGCTCTTTTTCGTTCGACCCTATCGGGATTTGCTTGTCACCTACTCCGAAAGACCCAAGCGTGCATGTATAGGCTAGTGAACCTCTCCGTCTGCTGTGGTTTGTTGTAAGTCACCGGTGACAAGGAGAAGGGTTAAGGTAGTGTGAGTTCGTTGCAATGCTTAGTCATCTGATGACGCACGGGCCACAGCATTTACCTCTGCCAGATCCAGCTGTACGAGACTTCTCCCTGCGCTAATTACGGTCAATGTCAACTTCTAGTATTTCTGCCTTTCACTTGCTCCGTTAGCGGCACTCACATTCACATCCGCCCCTAACATCCTTCCCAACGACTTTTCCCAAGAAGGCGACGCTCCTTCCTGCTTGCTGGCTACGGGACCATCTGGACTCCAGGTTTTGCTTCATGTCACCACCATCGAGCCAATATCCGTAGGTCCACGACAACTTTGAATCCTGATCATGACCAAGCTCTCCGCGACCGTAAGTGCATGTTCGCTTCAAGCCAGCGACAGATGCTCCCGGGGGACCAACTATTCTATTCTTGCCAAGGCTCAGTAGAGGCAACCTAAATCGTCTCATCCCCTAGCAAGAATCGCTTGACTCTTATTCCATCCCACGGCGTAGTTAGCGTTGACCAGAAATTGTAACCAACGAGCTAGAAAAAAATTCATTGAATAGAATTAACAAGATAAACCAGATACTAGATCTCGGCTTATACATTCAGAGGAAACAAGTAAAATAGATTTGGTGAAGAGATACGAAAAGTACTCTTGACTTCACTCCCAATGTTGCCGCGAACTGGTCGTTCCTCGACACCGAAATTTCGTAACCGTGGGAAGGACAGTTGTTGCCACTGGAGACATCTCTGATCACCCTTCACCTCTTTCCAAGTTGACGTTACTCTGAAAGGAAATACCAATCATAACCAAGCATGAGCAACGACGGAAATCCAAGCGGCACGTCCGCAAGACCTTTAGCCTCTGTTGGCGCATCTTTGGCAACTCCAACCTGTCAGGTGCGGCGATTGTTTGCAGTGCACGCTGCCCAGCGCTCAAACCCTGATCGTTCATAGGATCACCCGGAACACGACGATGGGACTCGTAAGTACCACTGATCCATGCAGATATTCGCAATTGACTAAGTAGCCGCAGAACACGCTTTGAAAGACCAAGTTAGCACGCATTCACTTGCACCGAACAGCGAAGGAAATGGGCCCACAGACGTTGACATCCAGGCAACGCCGGTCTTACAGGCTCCGAGCACCAATCCCAACCTCCTCGCTAGCTCTCCTCAGAAGGCCATTTCAAGACCGCAACCAGCAGTTGACGCGGGGAAACTTCGGTCTCAGGCTTCGAACGCCCAAGACCTGCCAGACCAAGCTGTTGGGCAGCGCCGTGAAAGACTGGACGGAGTGAAGAGAACCTTTGAGACCATCGAAGCCATAACGAGAGTGCTCCCAGTATTTGGATTGGGAGTCGGAATAGGTACTAGGGTGGCGTTGGCGGTCATTAAGATAATTCATGTGAGGCAACGTTTTGTGCATCATTTTTTCGTGGCCTGTTTCATCTGACGCCGGCCATCCACCAAGATAATAGATAGTAATACGGAACTATCCAAGGATCTTGAGATTCGTAGGGCACGGCTGTCCGAGCTTCTGGGACGCTTCACGAAGCTGTCTGGCGAACTTCAAAGAGAAGGGTTTGTTAAAACTATTACCGAGTTACAAAGGTATTTACCCAAATTAGCGAGTTGCTACAGTATCGCTGAAAGTGATTCAGTAGCGAGCTCCAAGCTGTGGGGAAGATACTCCACGAACAAGGAACCCTTCAGAACGTGTTATTGTCAAGTGCTCAGGCTGAAGCACTGAAGCGGTGTCAGGACATGATTTGTGTTGTACTGGAGGAACTCCAAGTCAGTACCGTGTGGGTTCAATGGAAAGTCTTTGTTGGCTGAACTCCTCTTCAACCAGCCGCTCCTCAGTCTTGAAAAGGCCAGATTATGGCTTCGCTCTGGTCTCAAGGACGGAATCAAGGGAGGCTGGATCATGGTACGAGCAAGACTCTGATTACGGCTTCAGGGTATATCGAGTACTTCAGTGGGTTCTCCCCAGGAGGTGGGAAGCAAGTGAAGGCGCAATGTGGGCAGGATAGACAGAAAATTCATTGCGCTTGAAAGAGAAGGACAAGGCCCCGCTCAGTTGTAAAACCCGATTTGAAGGCCGTACCGGCGCGCTGTGATAAGTATATACACCCCCAGCCAGCGACTCTGTGGCAAATCGGAGGACTTGAATACTAGTGGACGAGGGTTTATTTGCGGTACAGAAGACTTGAGGAAGCACAGCCTTACGGCTGGCCTGCACCTTGCTCGACATAGGTGTTATTTTCCCATGAACATCCAGTCTAGTCCTTTGCTTGTTTGAACTATATGCCATGCATAGCTACCAATTCACCCACATCTATATTCCATCTAACTAACGGAATTGGACAGAATCTAGCGCGGTACTCTCTGCTGTAGAACTCGGAGAAGATAATGCCTCAGCCTCGCTACAGCTGGTCGGGGCGATAGTGAGGCAGGACGAGAGGAGTGACACAAGAACAGAGCGACTCTTGAGATACAAGGTCGGTGAAAATTGGTCCCATAACGACAAAGCATCCTGGGAAGCGGAAACATCAGGAGGACTAGGGTGTGCCACGGAAGATGATATTGTGGAGTTAGCAGCATAGAAGCAGTCGCCAAACTCCGAAGCGGCGGCACGCACGTCGCAAAGTCAACGCGCGACACCAGTGGACCAGACTGTCTCACAAGGCAGTGACCAAGGAAGCATCACGATTGCAAATGAGGAAAATGGAGGGAGTACGGATCACGTACTCTTAAACAACTCCTAAAGCGAGGCAGGCATACATCAAACGAGCGACGAGACGGATTGCGGCCAAGACGACGGTTTTCCAGAGGAATGTCTGGCGTTCGACATATCGAGAAGCAAGTAATTGAAACACTGCCGAAGCAACAACCGGCTAAGCTTCTAATACAGATACACGATTGAGGAGATACGAGAAATTTAAAACTGATACTTACAATAATCAAAGCCATCAGAAGCGCGGATGCGCAGACATGATGGTGCGCCGAGACCGCATACACCGAGATTGCCGCATCTCATCGCGCCAACTCAAGATGGTCCGAATGCTAGTGGTCACGAGATGAAGTAACCATGTGATTGAATTCTTGGAATCACCTCAGGCAAAGCGGCTCCCATAAACCCTGCCGCTTTTGAAGGGGGGCGCAAACAGGATCCAGACTATCAGGCTGCTACAAGACTTTGACGACAAACTATTCACCAGGCACCCGTCACTGGAACCTTCCGTGGAAGGCCGGAGGCCCTTAGCCAGAGAGATGTTCACATGGTGGTGAAGAGATCTCGAGAGACCGGAGTGCCATACACGAGAGCATATGAAGATAGCAGCGATGATAACACGGATGCAGAGAGTACCGGGGACAGTAGTGAAATGAGCAGGGAATGAAGTGAGCGAGGAAAAGAGGTATTACGTTACGGGTAGGTTTGTAGTGCAAGTAGGGAGGATGGGATGCTCCTACAAAAATGTGAGTCAAAAGTAGAAATCGACCGCTAACGCCTGAGTGTACGCGAGAGAGTGTATATAATTATAAACCGTGTGGCTCCGTACCGAAATTTGAAACGCCCAAGCAGGTCGACCAAACAGTAGAGAAAGCTGCCCAATGGAAAATCCCCGGTGATTGGGACGCATTGGGCGAAGCGGACAAACAGCCGAAGCAAAGAGTACCAAACGGTCACTGCAAAATTTTATTTTATTTTTCGGACGGAGTGACAGAAAAGATTGAGTTGATACAAGGAGGGGCAAACAAACGAAGAAATTTTGCAAGCTAAACGATCATGAACATCAGCAAAAAGCCTTTTGGGATATATTTCCTAGGAAAACTATATAGTACACATATGCTATATATTGGGCCACCAGTATATATTAGAGCATAGCATATAATTGCAAGTTATATTATTGTATATCACTTTATAGCACTTTATAGCAAATAATATCTGCATAGCATAATAGCATTTTATATCAGTATATTCACATTGCCTTGCTGAATTATTAGGGCACTGTAAGCAATAGCTAAAAGTGTACTGACATAGTTTTCATAGAAGAATAGGCTTTAGTATAGTTTTTGCCAGTTTCCCCACCAAAAAAGTTAAAGTTGAAGTATAATTCCTTGTTTCTCCTCTCATTCATTTATATTTTCTCTCCAATAAGTTGTGTATTATGCCTAAAGACTCATAGATCTATCCCCTCACTCTTTGCTAAAGAGTGAGGGGATCAATCTACCTGGTTGTTAACAATGAGTTGGGGGGGTGGGGGTGGCTCTTGACAGAGCAGAGTCGAGTCGCCGTCGGCGATTCCCACGATGCCAACGCCTCGTCAACTCAACACCCTGCCGCGTCCCCCTTCCCTGCTGTCTATCTCCAGTGGAGGCAGCAGCGGTGTCTACATCTTTAGGGATGGTAAGGAGGGCTATAGCTAAGTGTTTTCTATTAATAACCTTCACTTTTGATGACTAACATTCAAAATTGCGTTAGAACGACGGTTTGGGGCGGCCTCAACATGTTGGCACACCACATGTCAATCCTTAGCAAAGCCACAACTGCCATATATGCCTTCCGCGACCCTAATGAGACTTGTAAGTAACTTTATTCTGCTATTTGTTCCGACTTTGGATTACTAACCTTTGAATTCACATTAGAACGACAGTTCAGGGCCACGACACCCCGTTGAACCACATGTCGATCCCTAGCACAGCCACAGCAGCTGTCCTTGCCTTCAGGGACGCTAAGGGGACTCATAACTAAGTATAATCTACGATTTATTCTGGATTTGGCTTACTAACCTTTGAATTTGCATTAGAACGACGGTTCGGGGCCACAACGCCCTGTTGAACCACACGTCGAGCCCTAGCACAGCCACAGCAGCCTTCCTTGCCTTCAGGGACGCTAAGGGGACTCATAGCTAAGTCTATTCTACGATTTATTCTGGATTTAGCTTACTAACCTTTGAATTTGCATTTGAACAACTGTTTGGGGCCTCAACGTGTTAGCACACCACACGTCAATCCTTAGCACAGCCACAGTCAACATCCCTGCCTTCAGGGACGCTAAGGAGGCTCACAGGTAACTTGGGTTCACTATTCATTTCAACTTTAGATGACTAAACTTTGAGTCTACATTAGAATGACAACTCGGGGCCATGA